>JAKSXO010000333.1:0-67095 GCA_024509115.1 Crotalus helleri
GTAGGTAGATAGATAGATACAGATAGGTAGGTAGGTAGATTGATAGATAGAGATAGGTAGGTAGGTAGATTGATAGATACAGATAGGTAGGTAGGTAGATAGATAGAGATACGGAGGTAGGTAGGTAGATAGATACAGATAGGTAGGTAGATAAGTACAGATAGGTGGGTAGGTATATAGATAGATACAGATAGGTAGGTTAGGTAGATTGATAGATAGAGATAGGTAGGTAGGTAGATATATAGATACAGATATTAGGTAGGTAGATAGATAGATACAGATAGGTAGGTAGGTAGATTGATAGATAGAGATAGGTAGATAGGTAGATAGATAGATACAGATAGGTAGGTAGGTAGATTGATAGATAGAGATAAGTAGGTAGATAGATAAATACAGATAGGTGGGTAGGTAGATAGATAGATAGAGATAGGTAGGTAGGTAGATTGATAGATAGAGATAGGTAGATAGGTAGATAGATAGATACAGATAGGTAGGTAGGTAGATATATAGATACAGATATGTAGGTAGGTAGATAGATAGATAGAGATAGGTAGGTAGGTAGATTGATAGATAGAGATAGGTAGGTAGGTAGATAGATAGATACAGATAGGTAGGTAGGTAGATTGATAGATAGAGATAGGTAGGTAGATAGATAAATACAGATAGGTGGGTAGGTAGATAGATAGATAGAGATAGGTAGGTAGGTAGATTGATAGATACAGATAGGTAGGTATGTAGATAGATAGATACAGATAGGTAGGTAGGTAGATTGATAGATAGAGATAGGTAGGTAGATAGATAGAGATAGGTAGGTAGGTAGATTGATAGATACAGATAGGTAGGTAGGTAGGTAGATAGATAGAGATAGGTAGGTAGGTAGATAGATAGATAGGGATAGGTAGGTAGGTAGATAGATAGAGATAGGTAGGTAGGTAGATAGATAGATAGAGATAGGTAGGTAGGTAGGTAGATAGATAGATAGAGATAGATAGGTAGGTAGGTAGATTGATAGAGACAGATAGGTAGGTAGGTAGATAGATACAGATAGGTAGGTAGGTAGATTGATAGATAGAGATAGGTAGGTAGGTAGGTAGATAGATAGAGATAGGTAGGTAGGTAGATTGATAGATACAGATAGGTAGGTAGGTAGATAGATAGATAGAGATAGGTAGGTAGGTAGATAGATACATAGAGATAGGTAGGTAGGTAGATAGATAGATAGAGATAGGTAGGTAGGTAGGTAGATAGATAGAGATAGGTAGGTAGGTAGATAGATAGAGATAGGTAGGTAGGTAGATTGATAGATAGAGATAGGGTAGGTAGGTAGATTGATAGATAGAGATAGGTAGGTAGGTAGATAGATAGATAGAGATAGGGTAGGTAGGTAGATAGATAGATAGAGATACTTAGGTAGGTAGGTAGATAGATACAGATTGTAGGGAGATAGATAAATACAGATAGGTGGGTAGGTAGATAGATAGATACAGATAGGTAGGTAGGTAGATAGATAGAGATAGGTAGGTAGGTAGATTGATAGATAGAGATAGGTAGGTAGGTAGATTGATAGATAGAGATAGGTAGGTAGGTAGATTGATAGATACAGATAGGTAGGTAGGTAGATAGATAGATAGAGATACTTAGGTAGGTAGTAGATAGATACAGATTGTAGGGAGATAGATAAATACAGATAGGTGGGTAGGTAGATAGATAGATACAGATAGGTAGGTAGGTAGATTGATAGATAGAGATAGGGTAGGTAGGTAGATATATAGATACAGATATGTAGGTAGGTAGATAGATAGATACAGATAGGTAGGTAGGTAGATATATAGATACAGATATGTAGGTAGGTAGATAGATAGATAGAGATAGGTAGGTTGGTAGATAGATAGATACAGATAGGTAGGTAGGTAGATAGATAGATAAGATAGGTAGGTAGGCAAGTTAGATAGATAGAGAGGTAGGTAGGTAGATTGATAGAGATAGGTAGGTAGGTAGATAGATAGATAGAGATAGTAGGTAGGTAGATTGATAGATAGAGATAGGTAGGTAGGTAGGTAGATAGATAGAGATAGGTAGGTAGGTAGATAGATAGATAGAGATAGGTAGGTAGGTAGATTGATAGATACAGATAGGTAGGTATGTAGGTAGATAGATAGAGATAGGTAGGTAGGTAGATAGATAGATAGAGATAGGTAGGTAGGTAGGTAGATAGATACAGATAGGTAGGTAGGTAGATAGATACAGATAGGTAGGTAGGTAGATAGATAGATAGAGATAGGTAGGTAGGTAGATTGATAGATAGAGATAGGTAGGTAGGTAGATTGATAGATAGAGATAGGTAGGTAGGTAGATAGATAGATACAGATATGTAGGTAGATTAGATAGAGATAGGTAGGTAGGTGATGAGATAGATAGAGATAGGTAGATAGGTAGATAGATAGATACAGATAGGTAGGTAGGTAGATAGATACAGGATAGGTAGGTAGGTAGATAGATAGAGATAGGTAGGTAGGTAGATTGATAGATAGAGATAGGTAGGTAGGTAGATAGATAGAGATAGGTAGGTAGGTAGATTGATAGATACAGATAGGTTAGGTAGGTAGATAGATAGATAAAGATAGGTAGGTAGGTAGATTGATTGATAGAGATTAGGTAGGTAGGTAGGTAGATAGATAGAGATAGGTAGGTAGGTAGATTGATAGATACAGATAGGTAGGTAGGTAGATTGATAGATAGAGAATGGTAGGTAGGTAGATTGATAGATACAGATAGGTAGGTAGGTAGATAGATAGATACAGATAGGTAGGTAGGTAGTTAGAGATAGGTAGGTAGGTAGATTGATAGATACAGATAGGTAGGTAGGTAGATTGATAGATAGAGATAGGTAGGTAGGTAGATTGATAGATACAGATAGGAAGGTAGGTAGATTGATAGATAGAGATAGGTAGGTAGGTAGATAGATAGATACAGATAGGTAGGTAGGTAGATTGATAGATAGAGAGGTATGTAGATAGATAGATAGATAGAGATAGGTAGGTAGGTAGATAGATAGATAGAGATAGGTAGATAGATAGATACAGATAGGTAGTAGTTAGATAGATAGATAGAGATAGTGGGTAGGTAGATAGATAGATACAGATAGGTAGGTAGGTAGATTGATAGATAGAGATAGGTAGTAGGTAGATAGATACATAGAGATAGGTAGGTAGGTAGATAGATAATAGAGATAGTAGGTAGGTAATTGATAGAGATAGGTACTTTTAGGTAGGTATTGATAGATTACAGATAGGTAGGTAGGTAGATTGATAGATAGAGATTGGTAGGTAGGTAGATAGATAGATAGAGATAGGTAGGGTAGGTAGATTGATAGATACAGATAGATAGGTAGGTAGATTGATAGATAGAGATAGGTAGGTAGGTAGATAGATAGAGTAGAGATAGTAGGTAGGTAGATTGATAGATAGAGATAGGTAGGTAGCTAGGTAGATAGATAGAGATAGGTAGGTAGGTAGATATATAGATACAGATATGTAGGTAGATAGATAGAGATAGGTAGGTAGGTAGATTGATAGATACAGATAGGTAGGTAGGGTAGATTGATAGATAGAGATAGTAGGTAGGGTAGATAGATAGATTGATAGAGATAGGTAGTAGGGTAGGTAGATAGATAGGAGATAGTAGGTGGGTAATAGATAGATAGAGATAGGTAGGTAGGTAGATGATAGATACAGATAGGTAGGTATGTAGGTAGATAGATAGAGATAGGTAGGTAGGTAGATAGATAGATAGAGATAGGTAGGTAGGTAGGTAGATAGATAAGATAGGTAGGTAGGTAGATAGATACAGATAGGTAGGTAGGTAGATAGATAGATAGAGATAGGTAGGTAGGTAGATTGATAGATAGAGATAGGTAGGTAGGTAGATGATAGATAGAGATAGGTAGGTAGGTAATATATAGATACAGATATGTAGTAGATAGATAGAGATAGGTAGGTAGGTAGATAGATAGATAGAGATAGGTAGATAGGTAGATAGATAGATACAGATAGTAGTAGGTAGATAGATACAGCTTACTGTACGGTAGTAGACTCTCACTTACTTACTTACTAGCACTCACTCTACGTACTTACTACTTACTCACTCACTCACTCTCACTCACTTACTTGAACGCACTCACTCACTCTCACTTACTTACTTACTCACTCTCTCCTCACTTACTTACTTACTCAATCTACTTCTGACTCTCCTCACTTACTTTACTTACTTACTTACTCATCACTCTCTCACTACTACTTACTCAGCACTCACCTCTCACTTACTTACTTACTCAATCACTCACCCTCACTACTTACTTACTCTATTCACTCTCTCTTTTACTTACTTCAATCACTCACCCTCACTTACTTACTTACTCACTCACTTCACTCCTCACTTACTTACTTACTCACTCACTCTCACTTACTTACTTACTCAATCACTCACCCTCACTTACTTACTTACTCAATCACTCACTCTCACTTACTTACTTACTCAATCACTCACCCTCACTTCCTTACTTACTCAATCACTCACTCTCGTACATACTCACTCACTCACTCACTCTCACTTACTTTACTTACTTACTCACTCACTCTCACTTACTCACTCACGCACCCTCACTTACTTACTAACTCACTCACTCACTCTCACTTATTTACTTACTCACTCACTCACCCTCACTTACTTACTTACTCAATCACTCACTCTCACTTACTTACTTACTCACTCACCCACGCGCACTTACTTACTTACTCACTCACTCACTCTCACTTACTTACGTACTCAATCCTCTCACTTACTTACTTACTTACTTACTCACTCACTCTCACTTCCTTACTTACTCAATCACTCACCCTCACTTACTTACTTACTCAATCACTCACTCTCACGTTACTTACTTACTCACTCACTCTCACTGTACTTACTTACTCAATCACTCACCCTCACTCACTTACTTACTCAATCACTCACTCTCACTTACTTACTTACTTCATTCTCACTCTCACTCTCACTTACTTACTTACTCAATCACTCACTCTCACTTACTTACTCACTTACTCACTCACTCTCACTTACTTACTTACTCACACACTCACCCTCACATACTTACCACTCACTCTCACTTACTTACTTACTCAAGTCACTCACCCGTCACTTACTTACTTACTCAATCACTCACGCTCACTTACTTACTTACTCACTCACTCAATCACTCTCACTTACTGACTTACTCAATCACTCACCCTCACTTACTTACTTACTCAATCACTCACTCTCACTTACTTACTTACTCACTCACTCACCCTCACTTACTTACTTATTCACTCACTCACCCTCAATTACTTACTTACTCAATCACTCACACTTACTTACTTACTTACTCACTCACCCTCACTTACTCACCCGTCACTTACTTACTTACTCAATCACTCTCACTTACTTACTTACTCACCCTCACTTACTTACTTACTTACTCACTCACTCTCACTTACTTACTTACTCAATCACTCACCCTCACTTACTTACTTACTCACTCACTCACCCTCACTTTCGTACTTACTCAATCACTCACTCTCACTTACTTACTTACTCAATCACTCACCCTCACTTACTTACTTACTCACTAACTCACTCTCACCTACTTACTTACTTACTCACTCACCCTCACTTACTTACTCACTCACCCACCCTCACTTATTTACTTACACACTCACTCACTCTCACTTACTTACTTACTCACTCACTCACTCTCACTTACTTACTTACTCAATTCACTCACTCTCACTTACTTACTCACTTACTCACTCACGCTCACTTACTTACTTACTCACACACTCACCCTCACATACTTACTCACTCACTCTCACTTACTTACTTACTCAATCACTCACCCTCACTTACTTACTTACTCAATCACTCACTCTCACTTACTTACTTACTCACTCAATCACTCTCACTTACTTACTTACTCAATCACTCACCCTCACTGACTTACTTACTCAATCACTCACTCTCACTTACTTACTTACTCACTCACTCACCCTCACTTACTTACTTACTCACTCACTCACCCTCAATTACTTACTTACTCAATCACTCACTTCTCACTTACTTACTTACTCACTCACTCACTCTCTCCTACTAAGATTACCCACTCACTCACCCTCACTTACTTACTTACTCACTCACTCACTCTCACCTACTTACTTACTTACTCACTCACCCTCACTTACTTACTCACTCACCCACCCTCACTTATTTACTAACTCACTCACTCACTCACAATTACTTACTCACTCACTCACTCACTCACTCACTCACTCACTCACTCACTCACGCACTCACTCACTCACTCTTACTTACTTACTTTACTTACTCAATCACTCTCTCTTACTTACATACTTACTCACTCACTCTCACTTACTTACTTACTCACTTCACTCACTCTCACTTACTTACTTACTCTCTCACTCACTCTCACTTACTTACTTACACTCACTCTCACTCTCACTGACTTACTTACTCACTCACCCACCCTCACTTATTTACTTACTCACTCACTCACTCTCACTTACTTACTTACTCAATCACTCACTCTCACTTACTCACTTACTCAATCACTCACCCTCACTTACTTACTTACTCACTCACTCACCCTCACTACCTACTTACTCACTACTCTCACTTACTTACTTACTCACACACTCACCCTCACTTACTTACTTACTCACTCACTCACTCTCACTTATTTACTTACTTACTCACCCACTCTCACTTACTTACTTACTCACTCACTCACTCACTCACTCACTCACTCACTCACTCACTCACTCACTCACTCACGCACTCACTCACTCACTCACTCACTCTCACTTACTTACTTACTCACTCACTCACCCTCACTTACTTTACTTACTCAATCACTCTCACTTCCTTACTTACTCACTCACTCACTCTCACTTACTTACTTACTCACTCACTCACTCTCACTTACCTACTTACTCAATCACTCACTCTCACTTACTTACTTACTCACACACGTCACCCTCACTTACTTACTTACTCACTTACTCACTCTCACTTATTTACTTACTCAATCACTCACCCTCACTTACTTACTTACTCACTCACTCACTCTCACTTACTTACTTACTCACTCACTCACTCACTCTCACTTACTGACTTACTCACACACTCACCCTCACTTACTTACTTACTCACTCACTCACTCTCACTTACTTGACTTACGCAATCACTCACTCTCACTACTTACTTACTTACTCACTCACTCTCACTTACTTACTTACTCAATCACTCACTCTCACTTACTCACTTACTCACTCACTCACCCTCACTTACTTACTTACTCACACACTCACCCTCACTTACTTACTTACTCACTCACTCACCCTCACATACTTACGTTACTCACTCACTCACTCTCACTTACTTACTTACGCAATCACTCACCCTCACTTACTTACTTACTCACACACTCACCCTCACATACTTACTTACTCACTCACTCACTCTCACTTACTTACTTACTTACTCACTCACTCTCACTCACTCACTCACTCACTCACTCACTCACTCACTCACTCACTCACTCACTCACTCACTCTCACTTACTTACTTACTCACTCACTCTCACTTACTTACTTACTCACTCACTCTCACTTACTTACTTACTCAATCACTCACTCTCACCTACTTACTTACTTACTCACTCACTCTCACTTACTTACTTACTCACTCACTCACTCACTCACTCTCACTTACTTACTTACTCACTCACTCACTCTCACTTACTTACTTACTTTCTCACTCACTCTCACTTACTTACTTGACTCAATCACTCACCCTCACTTACTTACTTACTCACTAACTCACTCTCACCTACCTTACTTACTTACTCACTCACCCTCACTTACTTACTCACTCACCCACCCTCACTGATTTACTTACACACTCACTCACTCTCACTTACTTACTTACTCACTCACTCACTCTCACTTACTTACTTACTCAATCACTCACTCTCACTTACTTACTCACTTACTCACTCACTCTCACTTACTTACTTACGCAATCACTCACTCACGCTCAATTACTTACTGACTTTCTCACTCACTCTCACTTACTTACTCACTTACTCACTCACCCTCACTTACTTACTTCCTCAATCACTCACGCACTCTCAATTACTGTACGTACTTTCTCACTCACTCTCACTTACTTACTTACTCAATCACTCACCCTCACTTACTTACTTACTCACTCACTCACGCTCACTTACTTACTTACTCACTCACTCTCACTTACTTACTTACTCAATCACTCACTCTCACTTACTTACGTACTCACTCACTCACTCTCACTTACTTACTTACTTACTCACTCACCCCCACTTACTTACTTACTCACTCACTCACCCTCACATACTTACGCACTCACTCTCACACACTTACTTACTCAATCACTCACCCTCACTTACTTACTTACTCAATCACTCACGCTCACTTACTTACTTACTCACTCAATCACTCTCACTTACTTACTTACTCAATCACTCACCCTCACTCACTTACTTACTCAATCACTCACTCTCACTTACTTACTTACTCACTCACTCACCCTCACTTACTTACTTACTCACTCACTCACCCTCAATTACTTACTTACTCAATCACTCACTCTCACTTACTTACTTACTCACTCACTCACTCTCACTTACGAAATTACTCACTCACTCACCCTCACTTACTTACTTACTCACTCACTCACTCTCACCTACTTACTTACTTACTCACTCACCCTCACTGACTTACTCACTCACCCACCCTCACTTATTTACTTACTCACTCACTCACTCTCACTTACTTACTTACTCAATCACTCACTCTCACTTACTTACTTACTTACTCACTCACTCTCCCTTACTTACTTACTCACTCACTCACTCTCACTTACTTACTTACTCAATCACTCACCCTCACTTACTTACATACTTACTCACTCACTCTCACTTACATACTTACTCACTCACTCACTCTCACTTACTTACTTACTTACTCACTCACCCTCACTTACTTACTTACTCACTCACCCTCACTTACTTACTTACTCACTCACTCACTCTCACTTACTTACTTACTCAATCACTCACGCTCACTTACTTACTTACTCAATCACTCACGTCTCACTTACTTACTACTCACACACTCACCCTCACATACTTACTCACTCACTCTCACTTACTTACTTACTCACTCACTCACTCTCACTTACTCACTTACTCACTCACTCACCCTCACTTACTTACTTACTCACTTCACTCACCCTCACATACTTACTTACTCACTCACTCTCACTTACTTACTTACTCAATCACTCACTCTCACTTACTTACTTACTCACTCACTCTCACTTACTTACTTACTCAATCACTCACCCTCACTTACTTACTTACTCACTCACTCACCCTCACTTACTTACTTACTCAATCACTCACTCTCACTTACTTACTTACGTTACTCACTCACTCTCACTTACTTACTTACTCAATCACTCACCCTCACTTACTTACTTACTTACTCAATCACTCACTCTCCATTACTTACTTACTCAATCACTCACCCTCACTTACTTACTTACTCACTCACTCACCCTCACTTACTTACTTACTCACTCACTCTCACTTACTTACTTACTCAATCACTCACCCTCACTTACTTACTTACTCAATCACTCACTCTCACTTACGTACTTACTCAATCACTCACCCTCACTTCCTTACTTACTCAATCACTCACTCTCTTACATACTCACTCACTCACTCACTCTCACTTACTTACTTACTCACTCACTCACTCTCACTTACTCACTCACTCACCCTCACTTACTTACTAACTCACTCACTCACTCTCACTTATTTACTTACTCACTCACTCACCCTCACTTACTTACTTACTCAATCACTCACTCTCACTTACTTACTTACTCACTCACCCACTCTCACTTACTTACTTACTCACTCACTCACTCTCACTTACTTACTTACTCAATCACTCTCACTTACTTACTTACTTACTTACTCACTCACTCTCACTTCCTTACTTACTCAATCACTCACCCTCACTTACTTACTTACTCAATCACTCACTCTCACTTACTTACTTACTCACTCACTCTCACTTACTTACTTACTCACTCACCCTCACTCACTTACTTACTCAATCACTCACTCTCACTTACTTACTTACTCACTCACTCACTCTCACTTACTTACTTACTCAATCACTCACTCTCACTTAATTACTCACTTACTCACTCACTCTCACTTACTTACTTACTCACACACTCACCCTCACATACTTACTCACTCACTCTCACTTACTTACTTACTCAATCACTCACCCTCACTTACTTACTTACTCAATCACTCACTCTCACTTACTTACTTACTCACTCACTCAATCACTCTCACTTACTTACTTACTCAATCACTCACCCTCACTTACTTACTTACTCAATCACTCACTCTCACGTACTTACTTACTCACTCACTCACCCTCACTTACTTACTTACTCACTCACTCACCCTCAATTACTTACTTACTCAATCACTCACACTTACTTACTTACTTACTCACTCACCCTCACTTACTCACCCTCACTTACTTACTTACTCAATCACTCTCACTTACTTACTTACTCACCCTCACTTACTTACTTACTCACTCACTCACTCTCACTTACTTACTTACTCAATCACTCACCCTCACTTACTGACTTACTCAATCACTCACTCTCACTTACTTACTTACTCAATCACTCACCCTCACTTACTTACTTACTCACTAACTCACTCTCACCTACTTACTTACTTACTCACTCACCCTCACTTACTTACTCACTCACCCACCCTCACTTATTTACTTACACACTCACTCACTCTCACTTACTTACTTACTCACTCACTCACTCTCACTTACTTACTTACTCAATCACTCACTCTCACTTACTTACTCACTTACTCACTCACTCTCACTTACTTACTTACTCACACACTCACCCTCACATACTTACTCACTCACTCTCACTTACTTACTTACTCAATCACTCACCCTCACTTACTTACTTACTCAATCACTCACTCTCACTTACTTACTTACTCACTCAATCACTCTCACTTACTTACTTACTCAATCACTCACCCTCACTTACTTACTTACTCAATCACTCACTCTCACTTACTTACTTACTCACTCAATCACTCTCACTTACGTTACTTACTCAATCACTCACCCTCACTTACTTACTTACTCAATCACTCACTCTCACTTACTGTACTTACTCACTCACTCACCCTCACTTACTTACTTACTCACTCACTCACCCTCAATTACTTACTTACTCAATCACTCACTCTCACTTACTTACTTACTCACTCACTCACTCTCACTTACTAAATTACTCACTCACTCACCCTCACTTACTTACTTACTCACTCACTCACTCTCACCTACTTACTTACTTACTCACTCACCCTCACTTACTTACTCACTCACCCACCCTCACTTATTTACTTACTCACTCACTCACTCACAATTACTTACTCACTCACTCACTCACTCACTCACTCACTCACTCACTCACTCACTCACTCACTCACTCACTCTTACTTACTTACTTACTCAATCACTCTCACTTACTTACATACTTACTCACTCACTCTCACTTACTTACTTACTCACTCACTCACTCTCACTTACTTACTTACTCACTCACTCACTCTCACTTACTTACTTACACACTCACTCACTCTCACTTACTTACTTACTCACTCACCCACCCTCACTTATTTACTTACTCACTCACTCACTCTCACTTACTTACTTACTCAATCACTCACTCTCACCTACTCACTTACTCAATCACTCACCCTCACTTACTTACTTACTCACTCACTCACCCTCACTTACCTACTTACTCACTCACTCTCACTTACTTACTTACTCACACACTCACCCTCACTTACTTACTTACTCACTCACTCACTCTCACTTATTTACTTACTTACTCACCCACTCTCACTTACTTACTTACTCACTCACTCACTCACTCACTCACTCACTCACTCACTCACTCACTCACTCACTCACTCACTCTCACTTACTTACTTACTCACTCACTCACCCTCACTTACTTACTGTACTCAATCACTCTCACTTCCTTACTTACTCACTCACTCACTCTCACTTACTTACTTACTCACTCACTCACTCTCACTTACCTACTTACTCAATCACTCACTCTCACTTACTTACTTACTCACTCACTCACTCTCACTTACTTACTTACTCACTCACTCACTCACTCTCACTTACTTACTTACTCACTCACTCACCCTCACTTACTTACTTACTCAATCACTCTCACTTCCTTACTTACTCACTCACTCACTCTCACTTACTTACTTACTCACTTACTCACTCTCACTTATTTACTTACTCAATCACTCACCCTCACTTACTTACTTACGTCACTCACTCACTCTCACTTACTTACTTACTCACTCACTCACTCACTCTCACTTACTTACTTACTCACACACTCACCCTCACTTACTTACTTACTCACTCACTCACTCTCACTTACTTACTTACTCAATCACTCACTTCTCACTTACTTACTTACTTACTCACTCACTCTCACTTACTTACTTACTCAATCACTCACTCTCACTTACTCACTTACTCACTCACTCACCCTCACTTACTTACTTACTCACACACTCACCCTCACTTACTTACTTACTCACTCACTCACCCTCACATACTTACTTACTCACTCACTCACTCTCACTTACTTACTTACTCAATCACTCACCCTCACTTACTTACTTACTCACTCACTCACCCTCACTTACTTACTTACTCAATCACTCACTCTCACTTACTTACTTACTCAATCACTCACTCTCACTTACTCACTTACTCACTCACTCACCCTCACTGTACTTACTTACTCACACACTCACCCTCACATACTTACTTACTCACTCACTCACTCTCACTTACTTACTTACTCACTCACTCTCACTGACTTACTTACTCACTCACTCACTCACTCACTCACTCACTCACTCACTCACTCAACTCACTCACTCACTCACTCACTCTACTCACTCTCACTTACTTACTTACTCTCTCACTCTCACTTACTTACTTACTCACTCACTCTCACTTACTTACTTACTCAATCACTCACTCTCACCTACTTACTTACTTACTCACTCACTCTCACTTACTTACTTACTCACTCACTCACTCACTCTCACTTACTTACTTACTCACTCACTCACTCTCACTTACTTACTTACTTTCTCACTCACTCTCACTTACTTACTTACTCAATCACTCACCCTCACTTACTTACTTACTCACTAACTCACTCTCACCTACTTACTTACTTACTCACTCACCCTCACTTACTTACTCACTCACCCACCCTCACTTATTTACTTACACACTCACTCACTCTCACTTACTTACTTGACTCACTCACTCACTCTCACTTACTTACTTACTCAATCACTCACTCTCACTTACTTACTCACTTACTCACTCACTCTCACTTACTTACTTACTCAATCACTCACTCACTCTCAATTACTTACTTACTTTCTCACTCACTCTCACTTACTTACTCACTTACTCACTCACCCTCACTTACTTACTTACTCAATCACTCACCCTCACTTACACACACACCCCCCCCCCCCCTTCGTCTGCTTCCCCGCTCTCTCACCCACACATACACACACCCACACCCACCCACCCACACATACACACACACCCACGCACCCACCCACACTCACACACACACCCACCCACCCACCCCCACTCACACACCACACCCACACCCACCCACCCACACACTCACACACACCCACTCACCCACCCACACACACACACACCCACGACCCACCCACCCACACTCACACACTCACACACCCACCCACCCACACACACTCACTCACACCCACCCGCCCCACACTTACAAACTACACACACCCACCCACTCAGAATCACACACACCAACCCACCCTCCCTACACTCACTCACACAATCACCCAACCCTACCTATCTGTAACAATCACATCTCCCACCCACCCTACCTATCTCACACTCATCTCCACTCACCTACCCACCAATCTCTATCTACTCTATCTACCACCCACACCTATCACTATCTATCAATCTACCTACCTACCTAACCATCTCAACTATCACCCTACCAACCTACAAATCTCTACTACAATCAACCAACCAACCTATCACAATCTATCTACCACCACCCTACTCTATCTATCTCCTACCTACCTATCACTACTCTATCTACAATCTATCTATCTATCAATCTATCTATCTATCTATCAATCTATCTAACTACTCTATCAACCTACCTACCTATTCTCTATCTATCTACCTACCTACCTATCTCTAACTATCTATCTACCTACCTACATATCTGTATCTAAATATCTACCTACCTACCTATCTGTAACAATCTCTCTACCTATCTACCTATCTCTATCTATCAATCTACCTACCTACCTATCTCTATCTATCAATCTACCTACCTACCTATCTGTATCTATCTATCTACCTACCTACCTATCTGTATCTATCAATCTACCTACCTACCTATCTCTATCTATCTATCTACCTACCTACATATCTGTATCTATCATCTACCTACCTACCTATCTGTATCTATATATCTACCTACCTACCTATCTGTATCTATCTATCTACCTATCTACCTATCTCTATCTATCAATCTACCTACCTACCTATCTCTATCTATCTACCTACCTACCTACCTATCTCTATCTATCAATCTACCTACCTACCTATCTCTATCTATCTATCTACCTACCTACCTATCTGTATCTATTATATCTACCTACCTACCTATCTCTATCTATCTATCTATCTACCTACCTACCTATCTCTATCTATCTATCTACCTACCTACCTATCTGTATCTATCAATCTACCTACCCACCTATCTCTATCTACCTATCTACCTACCTACCTATCTCTATCTATCTATCTACCTACCTTCCTATCTCTATCAATCTACCTACCTACCTATCTGTATCTATCTATCTACCTACCTACCTATCTCTATCTATCTATCTATCTACCTACCTACCTATCTCTATCTATCTATCTACCTACCTACCTATCTCTATCTATCAATCTACCTACTTACCTATCTCTATCTATCTATCTACCTACCTACCTATCTCTATCTATCTATCTACCTACCTTCCTATCTCTATCAATCTACCTACCTTACCTATCTGTATCTATCTATCTACCTACCTACCTATCTCTATCTATCTATCTATCTATCTATCTATCTATCTATCTATCTATCTATCTATCTATCTATCTACCTACCTACCTATCTCTATGTATCTACCTACCTACCCACCTATCTCTATCTATCTATCTACCTACCTACCTATCTGTATCTATATATCTACCTACCTACCTATCTCTATCTATCTACCTACGTACCTATCTGTATCTATCTATCTACCTACCTACCTATCTGTATCTATCAATCTACCTATCTACTTATCTCTATCTATCAATCTACCTACCTACCTATCTCTATCTATCTATCTACCTACCCACCTATCTGTATTTATCTATCTACCTACCTACCTATCTCTATCTATCTATATACCTACCTACCTATCTCTATCTATCTATCTACCTACCTACCTATCTCTATCTATCTATCTACCTACCTACCTATCTCTATCTATCTACCTACATACCTACCTATCTCTATCAATCTACCTACCTACCTACCTCTATCTATCTATCTATCTATCTATCTATCTATCTATCTATCTATCTATCTATCTATCTATCTACCTACCAATATCTATCTATCTATCTACCTACCCACCTATCTGTATTTATCTATCTACCTACCTATCTGTATCTATCTACCTACCTACCTACGTATCTCTATCTATCTATCTACCTACCTACCTATCTGTATCTATCTATCTACCAAACTACCTATCTCTATCTATCTATCTACCTACCTACCTATCTCTATCTATCAATCTACCTACCTACCAATCTGTATCTATCTATCTACCTACCTACCTATCTGTATCTATCTATCTACCTACCTACCTATCTCTATCTATCAATCTACCTACCTACCTATCTGTATCTATCAATCTACCTACCTACCTATCTCTATCAATCTATCTACCTACCTACCTATCTCTATCTATCAATCTACCTACCTACCTATCTGTATCTATCAATCTACCTACCTACCTATCTCTATCAATCTATCTACCTACCTACCTATCTCTATCTATCAATCTACCTACCTACCTATCTGTATCTATCAATCTACCTACCTACCTATCTCTATCTATCTACCTACATATCTGTATCTATATATCTACCTACCTACCTATCTCTATCTATCTACCTAGCTACCTACCTATCTCTATCTATCAATCTACCTACCTACCTATCTCTATCTATCTATCTACCTACCTACCTATCTCTATCTATCTATATACCTACCCACCTATCTGTATTTATCTATCTACCTACCTATCTGTATCTATCTACCTACCTACCTACGTATCTCTATCTAACTATCTACCTACCTACCTATCTGTATCTATCAATCTACCTACCTACCTATCTCTATCTATCAATCTACCTACCTACCTATCTGTATCTATCAATCTACCTACCTACCTATCTCTATCTATCTATCTACCTACCTACCTATCTGTATCTACCTACCTACCTATCTCTATCAATCTACCTACCTACCTATCTGTATCTACCTATCTGTATCTATCTACCTACCTACCTACCTATATCTATCAATCTACCTACCTACCAATCTGTATCTATCTATCTACCTACCTACCTATCTGTATCTATCTATCTACCTACCTACCTATCTCTATCTATCAATCTACCTACCTACCTAGCTGTATCTATCAATCTACCTACCTACCTATCTCTATCAATCTATCTATCTACCTACCTACCTATCTCTATCTATCAATCTACCTACCTACCTATCTGTATCTATCAATCTACCTACCTACCTATCTCTATCTATCTACCTACATATCTGTATCTATATATCTACCTACCTACCTATCTCTATCTATCTACCTAGCTACCAACCTATCTCTATCTATCAATCTACCTACCTACCTATCTCTATCTATCTATCTACCTACCTACCTATCTCTATCTATCAATCTACCTACCTATCTATCTGTATCTATCTACCTACCTACCTATCTCTATCTATCTACCTACCTACCTATCTCTATCTATCAATCTACCTACCTACCTATCTGTATCTATCAATCTACCTACCTTCCTATCTCTATCTATCTACCTACCTACCTACCTACCTATCTCTATCAATCTACCTACCTACCTATCTCTATCTATCTATCTACCTACCTACCTATCTCTATGTATCTATCTACCTACCTACCTATCTCTATCTATCAATCTACCTACCTACCTATCTGTATCTATCTATCTACCTACCCACCTATCTCTATCTATCTATCTAACTACCTACCTATCTGTATCTATCTATCTACCTATCTCTATCTATCTATCTACCTACCTACCTATCTCTATCTATCTATCTATCTACATACCTCTCTATCTATCAATCTACCTACCTTCCTATCTGTATCTATCAATCTACCTACCTACCTATCTCTATCTATCAATCTACCTACCTACCTATCTGTATCTATCAATCTACCTACCTACCTATCTCTATCTATCTACCTACCTACCTATCTGTATCTATCTATCTACCTACCTACCTATCTGTATCTATCAATCTACCTACCTACCATTCTCTATCTATCAATCTACCTACCTACCTACCTATCTGTATCTATCAATCTACCTACCTACCTATCTCTATCTATCTACCTACCTACCTACCTATCTCTATCTATCAATCTACCTACCTACCTATCTTTATCTATCTATCTACCTACCTACCTATCTGTATCTATCAATCTACCTACCTACCTATCTCTATCTATCTACCTACCTACCTATCTCTATCTATCATTCTACCTACCTACCTATCTCTATCTATCTACCTACCTACATATCTGTATCTATCTACCTACCTACCTATCTGTATCTATCTATCTACCTATCTACCTATCTCTATCTATCTATCTACCTACCTACCTATCTCTATCTATCTACCTACATATCTGTATCTATATATCTACCTACCTACCTATCTCTATCTATCAATCTACCTACCTACCTATCTCTATCTATCAATCTACCTACCTACCTATCTCTATCTATCTATCTACCTACCTACCTATCTGTATCTATCTACCTACCTACCTATCTGTATCTATCTACCTACCTACCTACCTATCTCTATCTATCTATCTACCTACATACCTATCTCTATCTATCTACCTACATACCTACCTATCTGTATCTATCAATCTACCTACCTACCTATCTCTATCTATCTATCTACCTACCTACCTGTCTCTATCTATCTACCTACCTACCTACCTATCTCTATCTATCAATCTACCTACCTACCTATCTCTATCTATCTATCTACCTACCCACCTATCTGTATTTATCTATCTACCTACCTATCTGTATCTATCTACCTACCTACCTACGTATCTCTATCTATCTATCTACCTACCTACCTATCTGTATCTATCTATCTACCAAACTACCTATCTCTATCTATCTATCTACCTACCTACCTATCTCTATCTATCAATCTACCTACCTACCAATCTGTATCTATCTATCTACCTACCTACCTATCTGTATCTATCTATCTACCTACCTACCTATCTCTATCTATCAATCTACCTACCTATCTATCTGTATCTATCAATCTACCTACCTACCTATCTCTATCAATCTATCTACCTACCTACCTATCTCTATCTATCAATCTACCTACCTACCTATCTGTATCTATCAATCTACCTACCTATATATCTCTATCTATCTACCTACATATCTGTATCTATCTATCTACCTTACCTACCTATGTGTATCTATCTACCTACCTACCTACCTATCTCTATCTATCTATCTACCTACCTACCTATCTCTATCTATCAATCTACCTACCTACCTATCTCTATCTATCTACCTACCTACCTATCTCTATCTATCTATCTACCTACCTACCTATCTGTATCTATCAATCTACCTACCTACCTATCTCTATCTATCTCCCTACCTACCTACCAATCTCTATCTATCTATCAATCTGCCTACCTACCTATCTGTATCTATCTACCTAGCTACCTACCTATCTCTATCTATCTCCCTACCTACCTACCAATCTCTATCTATCTATCAATCTACCTACCTACCTATCTCTATCTATCTACCTAGCTACCTACCTATCTCTATCTATCAATCTACCTACCTACCTATCTCTATCTATCTATCTACCTACCTACCTATCTCTATCTATCTATATACCTACCCACCTATCTGTATTTATCTATCTACCTACCTATCTGTATCTATCTACCTACCTACCTACGTATCTCTATCTAACTATCTACCTACCTACCTATCTGTATCTATCAATCTACCTACCTACCTATCTCTATCTATCTCCCTACCTACCTACCTATCTCTATCTATCTATCTACCTACCTACCTATCTCTATCTATCTATCTATCTATCTACCTACCTACCTATCTCTATCTATCTACCTACCTACCTACTTATCTCTATCTATCAATCTACCTACCTACCTATCTCTATCTATCTACCTACCTACCTATCTCTATCTATCTACCTACCTACCTATCTCTATCTATCTATCTATCTATCTATCTATCTATCTATCTATCTATCTATCTATCTATCTATCTCTATCTATCTACCTACCTACCTACCTATCTCTATCTATCTATCTACCTACCTACATATCTGTATCTATATATCTACCTACCTACCTATCTGTATCTATCAATCTACCTACCTACCTATCTCTATCTATCTATCTACCTACCTACATATCTGTATCTATCTATCTACCTACCTACCTATCTGTATCTATATATCTACCTACCTACCTATCTGTATCTATCTATCTACCTATCTACCTATCTCTATCTATCATCTACCTACCTACCTATCTCTATCTATCTACCTACCTACCTACCTATCTCTATCTATCAATCTACCTACCTACCTATCTCTATCTATCTATCTACCTACCTACCTATCTGTATCTATATATCTACCTACCTACCTATCTCTATCTATCTATCTATCTACCTACCTACCTATCTCTATCTATCTATCTACCTACCTACCTATCTGTATCTATCAATCTACCTACCCACCTATCTCTATCTACCTATCTACCTACCTACCTATCTGTATCTATATATCTACCTACCTACCTATCTCTATCTATCAATCTACCTACTTACCTATCTCTATCTATCTATCTACCTACCTACCTATCTCTATCTATCTATCTACCTACCTTCCTATCTCTATCAATCTACCTACCTACCTATCTGTATCTATCTATCTACCTACCTACCTATCTCTATCTATCTATCTATCTATCTATCTATCTATCTATCTATCTATCTATCTATCTATCTATCTATCTATCTATCTATCTATCTACCTACCTACCTATCTCTATGTATCTACCTACCTACCCACCTATCTCTATCTATCTATCTACCTACCTACCTATCTGTATCTATATATCTACCTACCTACCTATCTCTACCTATCTACCTACGTACCTATCTGTATCTATCTATCTACCTACCTACCTATCTGTATCTATCAATCTACCTATCTACCTATCTCTATCTATCAATCTACCTACCTACCTATCTCTATCTATCTATCTACCTACCCACCTATCTGTATTTTATCTATCTACCTACCTACCTATCTCTATCTATCTATATACCTACCTACCTATCTCTATCTATCTATCTACCTCCTACCTATCTCTATCTATCTATCTACCTACCTACCTATCTCTATCTATCTACCTACATACCTACCTATCTCTATCAATCTACCTACCTACCTACTCTACCTCTATCTATCTATCTATCTATCTATCTATCTATCTATCTATCTATCTATCTATCTATCTATCTACCTACCAATATCTATCTATCTATCTAACTACCCACCTATCTGTATTTATCTATCTACCTACCTATCTGTATCTATCTACCTACCTACCTACGTATCTCTATCTATCTATCTACCTACCTACCTATCTGTATCTATCTATGTACCAAACTACGTATCTCTATCTATCTATCTACCTACCTACCTATCTCTATCTATCAATCTACCTACCTACCAATCTGTATCTATCTATCTACCTACCTACCTATCTGTATCTATCTATCTACCTACCTACCTATCTCTATCTATCAATCTACCTACCTACCTATCTGTATCTATCAATCTACCTACCTACCTATCTCTATCAATCTATCTACCTACCTACCTATCTCTATCTATCAATCTACCTACCTACCTATCTGTATCTATCAATCTACCTACCTACCTATCTCTATCTATCTACCTACATATCTGTATCTATATATCTACCTACCTACCTATCTCTATCTATCTACCTAGCTACCTACCTATCTCTATCTATCAATCTACCTACCTACCTATCTCTATCTATCTATCTACCTACCTACCTATCTCTATCTATCTATATACCTACCCACCTATCTGTATTTATCTATCTACCTACCTATCTGTATCTATCTACCTACCTACCTACGTATCTCTATCTAACTATCTACCTACCTACCTATCTGTATCTATCAATCTACCTACCTACCTATCTCTATCTATCAATCTACCTACCTACCTATCTGTATCTATCTATCTACCTACCTACCTATCTGTATCTATCAATCTACCTACCTACCTATCTCTATCTATCTACCTACCTACCTACCTATCTGTATCTACCTACCTACCTATCTCTATCAATCTACCTACCTACCTATCTGTATCTACCTATCTGTATCTATCTACCTACCTACCTACCTATATCTATCAATCTACCTACCTACCAATCTGTATCTATCTATCCACCTACCTACCTATCTGTATCTATCTATCTACCTACCTACCTATCTCTATCTATCAATCTACCTACCTACCTATCTGTATCTATCAATCTACCTACCTACCTATCTCTATCAATCTATCTATCTACCTACCTACCTATCTCTATCTATCAATCTACCTACCTACCTATCTGTATCTATCAATCTACCTACCTACCTATCTCTATCTATCTACCTACATATCTGTATCTATATATCTACCTACCTACCTATCTCTATCTATCTACCTAGCTACCTACCTATCTCTATCTATCAATCTACCTACCTACCTATCTCTATCTATCTATCTATCTACCTACCTACCTATCTCTATCTATCAATCTACCTACCTATCTATCTGTATCTATCAATCTACCTACCTACCTATCTCTATCTATCTACCTACCTACCTATCTCTATCTATCAATCTACCTACCTACCTATCTGTATCTATCAATCTACCTACCTTCCTATCTCTATCTATCTACCTACCTACCTACCTACCTATCTCTTTCAATCTACCTACCTACCTATCTCTATCTATCTATCTACCTACCTACCTATCTCTATGTATCTATCTACCTACCTACCTATCTCTATCTATCAATCTACCTACCTACCTATCTGTATCTATCTATCTACCTACCCACCTATCTCTATCTATCTATCTAACTACCTACCTATCTGTATCTATCTATCTACCTATCTCTATCTATCTACCTACCTACCTACCTATCTCTATCTATCTATCTATCTACATACCTCTCTATCTATCAATCTACCTACCTTCCTATCTGTATCTATCAATCTACCTACCTACCTATCTCTATCTATCAATCTACCTACCTACCTATCTGTATCTATCAATCTACCTACCTACCTATCTCTATCTATCTACCTACCTACCTATCTGTATCTATCTATCTACCTACCTACCTATCTGTATCTATCAATCTACCTACCTACCATTCTCTATCTATCAATCTACCTACCTACCTATCTGTATCTATCAATCTACCTACCTACCTATCTCTATCTATCTACCTACCTACCTACCTATCTCTATCTATCAATCTACCTACCTACCTATCTTTATCTATCTATCTACCTACCTACCTATCTGTATCTATCAATCTACCTACCTACCTATCTCTATCTATCTACCTACCTACCTATCTCTATCTATCAATCTACCTACCTACCTATCTCTATCTATCTACCTACCTACATATCTGTATCTATCTACCTACCTACCTATCTGTATCTATCTATCTACCTATCTACCTATCTCTATCTATCTATCTACCTACCTACCTATCTCTATCTATCTACCTACATATCTGTATCTATATATCTACCTACCTACCTATCTCTATCTATCAATCTACCTACCTACCTATCTCTATCTATCAATCTACCTACCTACCTATCTCTATCTATCTATCTACCTACCTACCTATCTGTATCTATCTACCTACCTACCTATCTGTATCTATCTACCTACCTACCTACCTATCTCTATCTATCTATCTACTACCTACCTATCTCTATCTATCTACCTACATACCTACCTATCTGTATCTATCAATCTACCTACCTACCTATCTCTATCTATCTATCTACCCACCTACCTATCTCTATCTATCTACCTACCTACCTACCTATCTCTATCAATCTATCTATCTACCTACCTACCTATCTCTATCTATCAATCTACCTACCTACCTATCTGTATCTATCAATCTACCTACCTACCTATCTCTATCTATCTACCTACATATCTGTATCTATATATCTACCTACCTACCTATCTCTATCTATCTACCTAGCTACCTACCTATCTCTATCTATCAATCTACCTACCTACCTATCTCTATCTATCTATCTACCTACCTACCTATCTCTATCTATCAATCTACCTACCTATCTATCTGTATCTATCAATCTACCTACCTACCTATCTCTATCTATCTATCTACCTACCTACCAATCTCTATCTATCAATCTACCTACCTACCTATCTGTATCTATCAATCTACCTACCTTCCTATCTCTATCTATCTACCTACCTAAGTACCTATCTCTATCAATCTACCTACCTACCTATCTCTATCTATCTATCTACCTACCTACCTATCTCTATGTATCTATCTACCTACCTACCTATCTCTATCTATCAATCTACCTACCTACCTATCTGTATCTATCTATCTACCTACCCACCTATCTCTATCTATCTATCTAACTACCTACCTATCTGTATCTATCTATCTACCTATCTCTATCTATCTATCTACCTACCTACCTATCTCTATCTATCTATCTATCTACATACCTCTCTATCTATCAATCTACCTACCTACCTATCTGTATCTATCTATCTACCTACCTACCTATCTCTATCTATCAATCTACCTACCTTCCTATCTGTATCTATCAATCTACCTACCTACCTATCTCTATCTATCAATCTACCTACCTACCTATCTGTATCTATCAATCTACCTACCTACCTATCTCTATCTACCTACCTACCTATCTGTATCTATCTATCTACCTACCTACCTATCTGTATCTATCAATCTACCTACCTACCATTCTCTATCTATCAATCTACCTACCTACCTATCTGTATCTATCAATCTACCTACCTACCTATCTCTATCTATCTACCTACCTACCTACCTATCTCTATCTATCAATCTACCTACCTACCTATCTTTATCTATCTATCTACCTACCTACCTATCTGTATCTATCAATCTACCTACCTACCTATCTCTATCTATCTACCTACCTACCTATCTCTATCTATCAATCTACCTACCTACCTATCTCTATCTATCTACCTACCTACCTATCTGTATCTATCTACCTACCTACCTATCTGTATCTATCTATCTACCTATCTACCTATCTCTATCTATCTATCTACCTACCTACCTATCTCTATCTATCTACCTACATATCTGTATCTATATATCTACCTACCTACCTATCTCTATCTATCAATCTACCTACCTACCTATCTCTATCTATCAATCTACCTACCTACCTATCTCTATCTATCTATCTACCTACCTACCTATCTGTATCTATCTACCTACCTACCTATCTGTATCTATCTACCTACCTACCTACCTATCTCTATCTATCTATCTACCTACCTACCTATCTCTATCTATCTACCTACATACCTACCTATCTGTATCTATCAATCTACCTACCTACCTATCTCTATCTATCTATCTACCTACCTACCTATCTCTATCTATCTACCTACCTACCTACCTATCTCTATCTATCAATCTACCTACCTACCTATCTCTATCTATCTATCTACCTACCTACCTATCTCTATCAATCTACCTACCTACCTCTCTATCTATCTACTTGCCTACCTACCTATCTCTATCTATCTATCTACCTACCTACCTATCTGTATCTATCTATCTACCAACCTACCTATCTCTATCTATCTATCTACCTACCTACATATCTGTATCTATATATCTACCTACCTACCTATCTGTATCTATCTATCTACCTACCTACATATCTGTATCTATATATCTACCTACCTACCTATCTCTATCTATCAATCTACCTACCTACCTATCTGTATCTATCTATCTACCTACCCACCTATCTGTATTTATCTATCTCCCTACAATCTGTATCTATCTACCTACCTACCTAAGTATCTCTATCTATCTATCTACCTACCTACCTATCTGTATCTATCAATCTACCTACCTACCTATCTCTATCTATCAATCTACCTACCTACCTATCTCTATCTATCAATCTACCTACCTACCTATCTCTATCTATCTACCTACCTACCTATCTGTATCTATCTATCTACCTACCCACCTATCTGTATTTATCTATCTCCCTACAATCTGTATCTATCTACCTACCTACCTAAGTATCTCTATCTATCTATCTACCTACCTACCTATCTCTATCTATCTATCTACCTACCTACCTATCTCTATCTATCAATCTACCTACCTACCTATCTCTATCTATCAATCTACCTACCTACCTATCTCTATCTATCTACCTACCTACCTATCTCTATCTATCTACCTACCTACCTACCTATCTCTATCTATCTATCTACCTACCTACCTATCTCTATGTATCTATCTACCTACCTACCTATCTCTATCTATCTATCTACCTACCTACCTATCTGTATCTATCAATCTACCTACCTACCTATCTCTATCTATCTACCTACCTACCTACCTATCTCTATCTATCAATCTACCTACCTACCTATCTGTATCTATCTACCTACCTACCTATCTGTCTCTATCAATCTACCTACCTACCTATCTATCTCTATCTATCTATCTACCTACCTACCTACCTATCTCTATCTATCTATCTACCTACCTACCTATCTCTATCTATCTACCTACCTACCTATCCCTATCTATCTATCTACCTACCTACCTATCTCTATCTATCTACCTACCTACCTACCTATCTGTATCTATCAATCTACCTACCTACCTATCTCTATCTATCTACCTACCTATCTCTATCTATCAATCTACCTACCTACCTATCTGTATCTATCTATCTACATACCTACCTATCTGTATCTATCAATCTACCTACCTACCTATCTCTATCTATCTATCTACCTACCCACCTATCTGTATTTATCTATCTACCTACCTATCTCTATCTATCAATCTACCTACCTACCTATCTGTATCTATCTATCTACCTACCTACCTATCTCTATCTATCAATCTACCTACCTACCTATCTCTATCTATCTATCTACCTACCTACATATCTGTATCTATATATCTACCTACCTACCTATCTGTATCTATCTATCTACCTATCTACCTATCTCTATCTATCAATCTACCTACCTACCTATCTCTATCTATCTATCTACCTACCCACCTATCTGTATTTATCTATCTACCTACTTATCTCTATCTATCAATCTACCTACCTACCTATCTGTATCTATCTATCTACCTATCTACCTATCTCTATCTATCAATCTACCTACCTACCTATCTGTATCTATCTATCTACCTACCTACATATCTGTATCTATATATCTACCTACCTACCTATCTCTATCTATCAATCTACCTACCTACCTATCTGTATCTATCTATATACCTACCCACCTATCTGTACTTATCTACCTACCTATCTGTATCTATCTACCTACCTACCTCCGTATCTCTATCTATCTACCTACCTACCTATCTGTATCTATCAATCTACCTACCTACCTATCTCTATCTATCAATCTACCTACCTACCTATCTGTATCTATCTATCTACCTACATACCTATCTGTATCTATCAATCTACCTACCTACCTATCTCTATCTATCTATCTACCTACATACCTATCTGTATCTACCTACCTACCTATCTCTATCAATCTACCTACCTACCTATCTGTATCTATCTATCTACCTACCTACCTATCTGTATCTATCTACCTACCTACCTACCTATATCTATCAATCTACCTACCTACCAATCGGTATCTATCTATCTACCTACCTACCTATCTGTATCTATCTATCTACCTACCTACCTATCTCTATCTATCAATCTACCTACCTACCTATCTGTATCTATCAATCTACCTACCTACCTATCTCTATCAATCTATCTACCTTCCTACCTATCTCTATCTATCAATCTACCTACCTACCTATCTGTATCTATCAATCTACCTACCTACCTATCTCTATCTATCTACCTACATATCAGTATCTATATATCTACCTACCTACCTATCTCTATCTATCTACCTACCTACCTACCTACCTATCTCTATCTATCAATCTACCTACCTACCTATCTCTATCTATCTATCTACCTACCTACCTATCTCTATCTATCAATCTACCTACCTACCTATCTGTATCTATCAATCTACCTACCTACCTATCTCTATCTATCTATCTACCTACCTACCTATCTCTATCTATCAATCTACCTACCTACCTATCTGTATCTATCAATCTACCTACCTTCCTATCTCTATCTATCTACCTACCTACCTACCTACCTACCTATCTCTATCAATCTACCTACCTACCTATCTCTATCTATCTATCTACCTACCTACCTATCTCTATGTATCTATCTACCTACCTACCTATCTCTATCTATCTATCTACCTACCTACATATCTGTATCTATCTACCTACCTACCTATCTGTATCTATCTATCTATCTACCTACATACCTATCTCTATCTATCTATCTACCTAACTACCTATCTCTATCTATCTACCTACATATCTGTATCTATATATCTACCTACCTACCTATCTCTATCTATCTACCTACCTACCTATCTCTATCTATCAATCTACCTACCTTCCTATCTCTATCAATCTACCTACCTACCTATCTGTATCTATCTATCTACCTACCTACCTATCTCTATCTATCTATCTATCTATCTATCTATCTATCTATCTATCTATCTATCTATCTATCTATTTATCTACCTACCTACCTATCTCTATCTATCTACCTACCTACCCACCTATCTCTATCTATCTATCTATCTACCTACCTATCTGTATCTATATATCTACCTACCTACCTATCTCTATCTTTCAATCTACCTACCTACCTATCTGTATCTATCTATCTACCTACCTACCTACCTATCTGTATCTATCAATCTACCTACCTACCTATCTCTATCTATCTATCTACCTACCTACCTATCTGTATCTACCTACCTACCTATCTCTATCAATCTACCTACCTACCTATCTGTATCTACCTATTTGTATCTATCTAACTACCTACCTACCTATATCTATCAATCTACCTACCTACCAATCTGTATCTATCTATCTACCTACCTACCTATCTGTATCTATCTATCTACCTACCTACCTATCTCTATCTATCAATCTACCTACCTACCTATCTGTATCTATCAATCTACCTACCTACCTATCTCTATCAATCTATCTACCTACCTACCTATCTCTATCTATCAATCTACCTACCTACATATCTGTATCTATCAATCTACCTACCTACCTATCTCTATCTATCTACCTACATATCTGTATCTATATATCTACCTACCTACCTATCTCTATCTATCTACCTAGCTACCTACCTATCTCTATCTATCAATCTACCTACCTACCTATCTCTATCTATCTATCTACCTACCTACCTATCTCTATCTATCAATCTACCTACCTATCTATCTGTATCTATCAATCTACCTACCTACCTATCTCTATCTATCTATCTACCTACCTACCTATCTCTATCTATCAATCTACCTACCTACCTATCTGTATCTATCAATCTACCTACCTTCCTATCTCTATCTATCTACCTACCTACCTACCTATCTCTATCAATCTACCTACCTACCTATCTCTATCTATCTATCTACCTACCTACCTATCTCTATGTATCTATCTACCTACCTACCTATCTCTATCTATCAATCTACCTACCTACCTATCTGTATCTATCTATCTACCTACCCACCTATCTCTATCTATCTATCTAACTACCTACCTATGTGTATCTATCTATCTACCTATGTCTATCTATCTATCTACCTACCTACCTATCTGTATCTATCTGTCTACCTACCTACCTCTCTATCTATCAATCTACCTACCTACCTATCTGTATCTATCTATCTACCTACCTACCTATCTCTATCTATCAATCTACCTACCTGCCTATCTGTATCTATCAATCTACCTACCTACCTATCTCTATCTATCAATCTACCTACCTACCTATCTGTATCTATCAATCTACCTACCTACCTATCTCTATCTATCTACCTACCTACCTATCTGTATCTATCTATCTACCTACCTACCTATCTGTATCTATCAATCTACCTACCTACCATTCTCTATCTATCAATCTACCTACCTAACTATCTGTATCTATCAATCTACCTACCTACCTATCTCTATCTATCTACCTACCTACCTACCTATCTCTATCTATCAATCTACCTACCTACCTATCTTTATCTATCTATCTACCTACCTACCTATCTGTATCTATCAATCTACCTACCTACCTATCTCTATCTATCTACCTACCTACCTATCTCTATCTATCAATCTACCTACCTACCTATCTCTATCTATCTACCTACCTACATATCTGTATCTATCTACCTACCTACCTATCTGTATCTATCTATCTACCTATACCTATCTCTATCTATCTATCTACCTACCTACCTATCTCTATCTATCTACCTACATATCTGTATCTATATATCTACCTACCTACCTATCTCTATCTATCTACCTACCTACCTATCTCTATCTATCAATCTACCTACCTACCTATCTCTATCTATCTATCTACCTACCTACCTATCTGTATCTATCTACCTACCTACCTATCTGTATCTATCTATCTACCTACCTACCTATCTCTATCTATCTACCTACCTACCTATCTGTATCTATCAATCTACCTACCTACCTATCTCTATCTATCTATCTACCTACCTACCTATCTCTATCTATCTACCTACCTACCTACCTATCTCTATCTATCAATCTACCTACCTACCTATCTCTATCTATCTATCTACCTACCTACCTATCTCTATCAATCTACCTACCTACCTCTCTATCTATCTACTTGCCTACCTACCTATCTCTATCTATCTATCTACCTACCTACCTATCTCTATCTATCAATCTACCTACCTACCTATCTCTATCTATATATCTACCTACCTACCTACCTACCTATCTGTATCTATCTATCTACCAACCTACCTATCTCTATCTATCTATCTACCTACCTACATATCTGTATCTATATATCTACCTACCTACCTATCTGTATCTATCTATCTACCTACCTACATATCTCTATCAATCTACCTACCTACATATCTCTATCTATCTACCTACCTACCTACCTATCTCTATCTATCAATCTACCTACCTACCTATCTTTATCTATCTATCTACCTACCTACCTATCTGTATCTATCAATCTACCTACCTACCTATCTCTATCTATCAATCTACCTACCTACCTATCTCTATCTATATATCTACCTACCTACCTACCTACCTATCTGTATCTATCTATCTACCAACCTACCTATCTCTATCTATCTATCTACCTACCTACATATCTGTATCTATATATCTACCTACCTACCTATCTGTATCTATCAATCTACCTACCTACCTATCTCTATCTATCTATCTACCTACCTACCTATCTCTATCTATCAATCTACCTACCTACCTATCTGTATCTATCTATCTACCTACCCACCTATCTGTATTTATCTATCTCCCTACAATCTGTATCTATCTACCTACCTACCTAAGTATCTCTATCTATCTATCTACCTACCTACCTATCTGTATCTATCAATCTACCTACCTACATATCTGTATCTATCTATCTACCTACCTACCTATCTCTATCTATCTATCTACCTACCTACCTATCTCTATCTATCAATCTACCTACCTACCTATCTCTATCTATCAATCTACCTACCTACCTATCTCTATCTATCTACCTACCTACCTATCTCTATCTATCTACCTACCTACCTACCTATCTCTATCTATCTATCTACCTACCTACCTATCTCTATGTATCTATCTACCTACCTACCTATCTCTATCTATCTATCTACCTACCTACCTATCTGTATCTATCAATCTACCTACCTACCTATCTCTATCTATCTACCTACCTACCTACCTATCTCTATCTATCAATCTACCTACCTACCTCTGTATCTATCTACCTACCTACCTATCTGTCTCTATCAATCTACCTACCTACCTATCTATCTCTATCTATCTATCTACCTACCTACCTACCTATCTCTATCTATCTATCTACCTACCTACCTATCTCTATCTATCTATCTACCTACCTACCTACCTATCCCTATCTATCTATCTATCTATCTACCTACCTACCTATCTCTATCTATCTACCTACCTACCTACCTATCTGTATCTATCAATCTACCTACCTACCTATCTCTATCTATCTACCTACCTATCTCTATCTATCAATCTACCTACCTACCTATCTGTATCTATCTATCTACATACCTACCTATCTGTATCTATCAATGTACCTACCTACCTATCTCTATCTATCAATCTACCTACCTACCTATCTCTATCTATCTATCTACCTACCCACCTATCTGTATTTATCTATCTACCTACCTATCTCTATCTATCAATCTACCTACCTACCTATCTGTATCTATCTATCTACCTACCTACCTATCTCTATCTATCAATCTACCTACCTACCTATCTCTATCTATCTATCTACCTACCTACATATCTGTATCTATATATCTACCTACCTACCTATCTGTATCTATCTATCTACCTATCTACCTATCTCTATCTATCAATCTACCTACCTACCTATCTCTATCTATCTATCTACCTACCCACCTATCTGTATTTATCTATCTACCTACTTATCTCTATCTATCAATCTACCTACCTACCTATCTGTATCTATCTATCTACCTATCTACCTATCTCTATCTATCAATCTACCTACCTACCTATCTGTATCTATCTATCTACCTACCTACATATCTGTATCTATATATCTACCTACCTACCTATCTCTATCTATCAATCTACCTACCTACCTATCTGTATCTATCTATATACCTACCCACCTATCTGTACTTATCTATCTACCTACCTATCTGTATCTATCTACCTACCTACCTCCGTATCTCTATCTATCTACCTACCTACCTATCTGTATCTATCAATCTACCTACCTACCTATCTCTATCTATCAATCTACCTACCTACCTATCTGTATCTATCTATCTACCTACATACCTATCTGTATCTATCAATCTACCTACCTACCTATCTCTATCTATCTATCTATCTACCTACATACCTATCTGTATCTACCTACCTACCTATCTCTATCAATCTACCTACCTACCTATCTGTATCTATCTACCTACCTACCTATCTGTATCTATCTACCTACCTACCTACCTATATCTATCAATCTACCTACCTACCAATCTGTATCTATCTATCTACCTACCTACCTATCTGTATCTATCTATCTACCTACCTACCTATCTCTATCTATCAATCTACCTACCTACCTATCTGTATCTATCAATCTACCTACCTACCTATCTCTATCAATCTATCTACCTTCCTACCTATCTCTATCTATCAATCTACCTACCTACCTATCTGTATCTATCAATCTACCTACCTACCTATCTCTATCTATCTACCTACATATCAGTATCTATATATCTACCTACCTACCTATCTCTATCTATCTACCTACCTACCTACCTACCTATCTCTATCTATCAATCTACCTACCTACCTATCTCTATCTATCTATCTACCTACCTACCTATCTCTATCTATCAATCTACCTACCTACCTATCTGTATCTATCAATCTACCTACCTACCTATCTCTATCTATCTATCTACCTACCTACCTATCTCTATCTATCAATCTACCTACCTACCTATCTGTATCTATCAATCTACCTACCTTCCTATCTCTATCTATCTACCTACCTACCTACCTACCTATCTCTATCAATCTACCTACCTACCTATCTCTATCTATCTATCTACCTACCTACCTATCTCTATGTATCTATCTACCTACCTACCTATCTCTATCTATCTATCTATCTACCTACCTACATATCTGTATCTATCTACCTACCTACCTATCTGTATCTATCTATCTATCTACCTACATACCTATCTCTATCTATCTATCTACCTACCTACCTATCTCTATCTATCTACCTACATATCTGTATCTATATATCTACCTACCTACCTATCTCTATCTATCTACCTACCTACCTATCTCTATCTATCAATCTACCTACCTTCCTATCTCTATCAATCTACCTACCTACCTATCTGTATCTATCTATCTACCTACCTACCTATCTCTATCTATCTATCTATCTATCTATCTATCTATCTATCTATCTATCTATCTATCTATCTATCTATCTATCTATCTATCTATCTATCTATCTACCTACCTACCTATCTCTATCTATCTACCTACCTACCCACCTATCTCTATCTATCTATCTACCTACCTATCTGTATCTATATATCTACCTACCTACCTATCTCTATCTTTCAATCTACCTACCTACCTATCTGTATCTATCTATCTACCTACCTACCTATCTGTATCTATCAATCTACCTACCTACCTATCTCTATCTATCTATCTACCTACCTACCTATCTGTATCTACCTACCTACCTATCTCTATCAATCTACCTACCTACCTATCTGTATCTACCTATTTGTATCTATCTAACTACCTACCTACCTATATCTATCAATCTACCTACCTACCAATCTGTATCTATCTATCTACCTACCTACCTATCTGTATCTATCTATCTACCTACCTACCTATCTCTATCTATCAATCTACCTACCTACCTATCTGTATCTATCAATCTACCTACCTACCTATCTCTATCTATCTATCTACCTACCCACCTATCTGTATTTATCTATCTACCTACTTATCTCTATCTATCAATCTACCTACCTACCTATCTGTATCTATCTATCTACCTATCTACCTATCTCTATCTATCAATCTACCTACCTACCTATCTGTATCTATCTATCTACCTACCTACATATCTGTATCTATATATCTACCTACCTACCTATCTCTATCTATCAATCTACCTACCTACCTATCTGTATCTATCTATATACCTACCCACCTATCTGTACTTATCTATCTACCTACCTATCTGTATCTATCTACCTACCTACCTCCGTATCTCTATCTATATACCTACCTACCTATCTGTATCTATCAATCTACCTACCTACCTATCTCTATCTATCAATCTACCTACCTACCTATCTGTATCTATCTATCTACCTACATACCTATCTGTATCTATCAATCTACCTACCTACCTATCTCTATCTATCTATCTATCTACCTACATACCTATCTGTATCTACCTACCTACCTATCTCTATCAATCTACCTACCTACCTATCTGTATCTATCTACCTACCTACCTATCTGTATCTATCTACCTACCTACCTACCTATATCTATCAATCTACCTACCTACCAATCTGTATCTATCTATCTACCTACCTACCTATCTCTATCTATCAATCTACCTACCTACCTATCTGTATCTATCAATCTACCTACCTACCTATCTCTATCAATCTATCTACCTTCCTACCTATCTCTATCTATCAATCTACCTACCTACCTATCTGTATCTATCAATCTACCTACCTACCTATCTCTATCTATCTACCTACATATCAGTATCTATATATCTACCTACCTACCTATCTCTATCTATCTACCTACCTACCTACCTACCTATCTCTATCTATCAATCTACCTACCTACCTATCTCTATCTATCTATCTACCTACCTACCTATCTCTATCTATCAATCTACCTACCTACCTATCTGTATCTATCAATCTACCTACCTACCTATCTCTATCTATCTATCTACCTACCTACCTATCTCTATCTATCAATCTACCTACCTACCTATCTGTATCTATCAATCTACCTACCTTCCTATCTCTATCTATCTACCTACCTACCTACCTACCTATCTCTATCAATCTACCTACCTACCTATCTCTATCTATCTATCTACCTACCTACCTATCTCTATGTATCTATCTACCTACCTACCTATCTCTATCTATCTATCTATCTACCTACCTACATATCTGTATCTATCTACCTACCTACCTATCTGTATCTATCTATCTATCTACCTACATACCTATCTCTATCTATCTATCTACCTACCTACCTATCTCTATCTATCTACCTACATATCTGTATCTATATATCTACCTACCTACCTATCTCTATCTATCTACCTACCTACCTATCTCTATCTATCAATCTACCTACCTTCCTATCTCTATCAATCTACCTACCTACCTATCTGTATCTATCTATCTACCTACCTACCTATCTCTATCTATCTATCTATCTATCTATCTATCTATCTATCTATCTATCTATCTATCTATCTATCTATCTATCTATCTATCTATCTACCTACCTACCTATCTCTATCTATCTACCTACCTACCCACCTATCTCTATCTATCTATCTATCTACCTACCTATCTGTATCTATATATCTACCTACCTACCTATCTCTATCTTTCAATCTACCTACCTACCTATCTGTATCTATCTATCTACCTACCTACCTATCTGTATCTATCAATCTACCTACCTACCTATCTCTATCTATCTATCTACCTACCTACCTATCTGTATCTACCTACCTACCTATCTCTATCAATCTACCTACCTACCTATCTGTATCTACCTATTTGTATCTATCTAACTACCTACCTACCTATATCTATCAATCTACCTACCTACCAATCTGTATCTATCTATCTACCTACCTACCTATCTGTATCTATCTATCTACCTACCTACCTATCTCTATCTATCAATCTACCTACCTACCTATCTGTATCTATCAATCTACCTACCTACCTATCTCTATCAATCTATCTACCTACCTACCTATCTCTATCTATCAATCTACCTACCTACCTATCTGTATCTATCAATCTACCTACCTACCTATCTCTATCTATCTACCTACATATCTGTATCTATATATCTACCTACCTACCTATCTCTATCTATCTACCTAGCTACCTACCTATCTCTATCTATCAATCTACCTACCTACCTATCTCTATCTATCTATCTACCTACCTACCTATCTCTATCTATCAATCTACCTACCTATCTATCTGTATCTATCAATCTACCTACCTACCTATCTCTATCTATCTATCTACCTACCTACCTATCTCTATCTATCAGTCTACCTACCTACCTATCTGTATCTATCAATCTACCTACCTTCCTATCTCTATCTATCTACCTACCTACCTACCTATCTCTATCAATCTACCTACCTACCTATCTCTATCTATCTATCTACCTACCTACCTATCTCTATGTATCTATCTACCTACCTACCTATCTCTATCTATCAATCTACCTACCTACCTATCTGTATCTATCTATCTACCTACCCACCTATCTCTATCTATCTATCTAACTACCTACCTATGTGTATCTATCTATCTACCTATGTCTATCTATCTATCTACCTACCTACCTATCTGTATCTATCTGTCTACCTACCTACCTCTCTATCTATCAATCTACCTACCTACCTATCTGTATCTATCTATCTACCTACCTACCTATCTCTATCTATCAATCTACCTACCTGCCTATCTGTATCTATCAATCTACCTACCTACCTATCTCTATCTATCAATCTACCTACCTACCTATCTGTATCTATCAATCTACCTACCTACCTATCTCTATCTATCTACCTACCTACCTATCTGTATCTATCTATCTACCTACCTACCTATCTGTATCTATCAATCTACCTACCTACCATTCTCTATCTATCAATCTACCTACCTAACTATCTGTATCTATCAATCTACCTACCTACCTATCTCTATCTATCTACCTACCTACCTACCTATCTCTATCTATCAATCTACCTACCTACCTATCTTTATCTATCTATCTACCTACCTACCTATCTGTATCTATCAATCTACCTACCTACCTATCTCTATCTATCTACCTACCTACCTATCTCTATCTATCAATCTACCTACCTACCTATCTCTATCTATCTACCTACCTACATATCTGTATCTATCTACCTACCTACCTATCTGTATCTATCTATCTACCTATACCTATCTCTATCTATCTATCTACCTACCTATCTCTATCTATCTACCTACATATCTGTATCTATATATCTACCTACCTACCTATCTCTATCTATCTACCTACCTACCTATCTCTATCTATCAATCTACCTACCTACCTATCTCTATCTATCTATCTACCTACCTACCTATCTGTATCTATCTACCTACCTACCTATCTGTATCTATCTATCTACCTACCTACCTATCTCTATCTATCTACCTACCTACCTACCTATCTGTATCTATCAATCTACCTACCTACCTATCTCTATCTATCTATCTACCTACCTACCTATCTCTATCTATCTACCTACCTACCTACCTATCTCTATCTATCAATCTACCTACCTACCTATCTCTATCTATCTATCTACCTACCTACCTATCTCTATCAATCTACCTACCTACCTCTCTATCTATCTACTTGCCTACCTACCTATCTCTATCTATCTATCTACCTACCTACCTATCTCTATCTATCAATCTACCTACCTACCTATCTCTATCTATATATCTACCTACCTACCTACCTATCTGTATCTATCTATCTACCAACCTACCTATCTCTATCTATCTATCTACCTACCTACATATCTGTATCTATATATCTACCTACCTACCTATCTGTATCTATCTATCTACCTACCTACATATCTGTATCTATATATCTACCTACCTACCTATCTCTATCTATCAATCTACCTACCTACCTATCTGTATCTATCTATCTACCTACCCACCTATCTGTATTTATCTATCTCCCTACAATCTGTATCTATCTACCTACCTACCTACGTATCTCTATCTATCTATCTACCTACCTACCTATCTGTATCTATCAATCTACCTACCTACATATCTGTATCTATCTATCTACCTACCTACCTATCTCTATCTATCTATCTACCTACCTACCTATCTCTATCTATCAATCTACCTACCTACCTATCTCTATCTATCAATCTACCTACCTACCTATCTGTATCTATCTACCTACCTACCTATCTGTCTCTATCAATCTACCTACCTACCTATCTATCTCTATCTATCTATCTACCTACCTACCTATCTCTATCTATCTATCTACCTACCTACCTATCTCTATCTATCTATCTACCTACCTACCTATCCCTATCTATCTATCTACCTACCTACCTATCTCTATCTATCTACCTACCTACCTATCTATCTGTATCTATCAATCTACCTACCTACCTATCTCTATCTATCTACCTACCTACCTACCTATCTCTATCTATCAATCTACCTACCTACCTATCTCTATCTATCTATCTACCTACCTACATATCTGTATCTATCTACCTACCTACCTATCTGTATCTATCTATCTATCTACCTACATACCTATCTCTATCTATCTATCTACCTACCTACCTATCTCTATCTATCTACCTACATATCTGTATCTATATATCTACCTACCTACCTATCTGTATCTATCTATCTACCTACCTACCTATCTCTATCTATCAATCTACCTACCTACCTATCTCTATCTATCTATCTACCTACCTACATATCTGTATCTATATATCTACCTACCTACCTATCTGTATCTATCTATCTACCTATCTACCTATCTCTATCTATCAATCTACCTACCTACCTATCTCTATCTATCTATCTACCTACCCACCTATCTGTATTTATCTATCTACCTACTTATCTCTATCTATCTATCTACCTACCTACCTATCTGTATCTATCTATCTACCTATCTACCTATCTCTATCTATCAATCTACCTACCTACCTATCTGTATCTATCTATCTACCTACCTACATATCTGTATCTATATATCTACCTACCTACCTATCTCTATCTATCAATCTACCTACCTACCTATCTGTATCTATCTATATACCTACCCACCTATCTGTATTTATCTATCTACCTACCTATCTGTATCTATCTACCTACCTACCTCCGTATCTCTATCTATCTATCTACCTACCTACCTATCTGTATCTATCAATCTACCTACCTACCTATCTCTATCTATCAATCTACCTACCTACCTATCTGTATCTATCTATCTACCTACCTACCTATCTGTATCTATCAATCTACCTACCTACCTATCTCTATCTATCTATCTACCTACTTACCTATCTGTATCTACCTACCTACCTATCTCTATCAATCTACCTACCTACCTATCTGTATCTATCTATCTACCTACCTACCTATCTGTATCTATCTACCTACCTACCTACCTATATCTATCAATCTACCTACCTACCAATCTGTATCTATCTATCTACCTACCTACCTATCTGTATCTATCTATCTACCTACCTACCTATCTCTATCTATCAATCTACCTACCTACCTATCTGTATCTATCAATCTACCTACCTACCTATCTCTATCAATCTATATACCTACCTACCTATCTCTATCTATCAATCTACCTACCTACCTATCTGTATCTATCAATCTACCTACCTACCTATCTCTATCTATCTACCTACATATCAGTATCTATATATCTACCTACCTACCTATCTCTATCTATCTACCTACCTACCTACCTATCTCTATCTATCAATCTACCTACCTACCTATCTCTATCTATCTATCTACCTACCTACCTATCTCTATCTATCAATCTACCTACCTACCTATCTGTATCTATCAATCTACCTACCTACCTATCTCTATCTATCGATCTACCTACCTACCTATCTCTATCTATCAATCTACCTACCTACCTATCTGTATCTATCAATCTACCTACCTTCCTATCTCTATCTATCTACCTACCTACCTACCTATCTCTATCTATCTATCTACCTACCTACCTATCTCTATGTATCTATCTACCTACCTACCTATCTCTATCTATCAATCTACCTACCTACCTATCTGTATCTATCTATCTACCTACCCACCTATCTCTATCTATCTATCTACCTACCTACCTATCTGTATCTATCTATCTACCTACCTACCTATCTCTATCTATCAATCTACCTACCTTCCTATCTGTATCTATCAATCTACCTACCTACCTATCTCTATCTATCAATCTACCTACCTACCTATCTGTATGTATCAATCTACCTACCTAACTATCTCTATCTATCTATCTACCTACCTACCTATCTGTATCTATCTATCTACCTACCTACCTATCTGTATCTATCAATCTACCTACCTACCATTCTTATCTATCAATCTACCTACCTACCTATCTGTATCTATCAATCTACCTACCTACCTATATCTATCTATCTACCTACCTACCTACCTACCTATCTCTATCTATCAATCTACCTACCTACCTATCTGTATCTATCTATCTACCTACCTACCTATCTGTATCTATCAATCTACCTACCTACCTATCTCTATCTATCTAACTACCTACCTACCTATCTCTATCTATCAATCTACCTACCTACCTATCTCTATCTATCTATCTACCTACCTACATATCTGTATCTATCTAACTACCTACCTATCTGTATCTATCTATCTACCTACATACCTATCTCTATCTATCTATCTACCTACCTACCTATCTCTATCTATCTACCTACATATATGTATCTATATATCTACCTACCTACCTATCTCTATCTATCAATCTACCTACCTACCTATCTGTATCTATCAATCTACCTACCTTCCTATCTCTATCAATCTACCTACCTACCTATCTGTATCTATCTATCTACCTACCTACCTATCTCTATCTATCTATCTATCTATCTACCTACCTACCTATCTCTATCTATCTACCTACCTACCCACCTATCTCTATCTATCTATCTATCTACCTACCTATCTGTATCTATATATCTACCTACCTACCTATCTCTATCTATCTACCTACGTACCTATCTGTATCTATCTACCTACCTACCTACCTATCTGTATCTATCAATCTACCTATCTACCTATCTCTATCTATCAATCTACCTACCTACCTATCTCTATCTATCTATCTACCTACCCACCTATCTGTATTTATCTATCTACCTACCTACCTATCTCTATCTATCTATATACCTACCTACCTATCTCTATCTATCTATCTACCTACCTACCTATCTCTATCTATCTATCTACCTACCTACCTATCTCTATCTATCTACCTACATACATACCTATCTCTATCAATCTACCTACCTACCTATCTCTATCTATCTATCTATCTATCTATCTATCTATCTATCTATCTATCTATCTATCTATCTATCTACCTACCTATCTCTATCTATCTATCTACCTACCCACCTATCTGTATTTATCTATCTACCTACCTATCTGTATCTATCTACCTACCTACCTACGTATCTCTATCTATCTATCTATCTACCTACCTACCTATCTGTATCTATCAATCTACCTACCTACCTATCTGTATCTATCTATCTACCTAACTACCTATCTCTATCTATCTATCTACCTACCTACCTATCTCTATCTATCAATCTACCTACCTACCTATCTGTATCTATCTATCTACCTACCTACCTATCTGTATCTATCAATCTACCTACCTACCTATCTGTATCTATCTATCTACCTACCTACCTATCTCTATCAATCTACCTACCTACCTATCTCTATCTATCTACCTACCTACCTACCTACATATCTGTATCTATATATCTACCTACCTACCTATCTCTATCTATCAATCTACCTACCTACCTATCTGTATCTATCTATCTACCAACCTACCTATCTGTATCTATCAATCTACCTACCTACATATCTGTATCTATCTATCTACCTACCTACATATCTGTATCTATATATCTACCTACCTACCTATCTGTATCTATCTACCTACTTACCTATCTCTATCTATCTATCTACCTACCTACCTACCTCTATCTATCAATCTACCTACCTTCCTATCTGTATCTATCAATCTACCTACCTACCTATCTCTATCTATCAATCTACCTACCTACCTATCTGTATCTATCAATCTACCTACCTACCTATCTCTATCTATCTATCTACCTACCTACCTATCTGTATCTATATATATACCTACCTACCTATCTGTATCTATCTATCTACCTATCTCTATCTATCAATCTACCTACCTACCTATCTCTATCTATCTATCTACCTACCCACCTATCTGTATTTATCTATCTACCTACCTATCTCTATCTATCAATCTACCTACCTACCTATCTGTATCTATCTATCTACCTACCCACCTATCTCTATCTATCTACCTACCTACCTATCTGTATCTATCTATCTACCTACCTACCTATCTCTATCTATCAATCTACCTACCTTCCTATCTGTATCTATCAATCTACCTACCTACCTATCTCTATCTATCAATCTACCTACCTACCTATCTGTATCTATCAATCTACCTACCTACCTATCTCTATCTATCTATCTACCTACCTACCTATCTGTATCTATCTATCTATCTACCTACCTACCTATCTGTATCTATCAATCTACCTACCTACCATTCTCTATCTATCAATCTACCTACCTACCTATCTGTATCTATCAATCTACCTACCTACCTATCTCTATCTATCTACCTACCTACCTATCTCTATCTATCAATCTACCTACCTACCTATCTGTATCTATCTATCTACCTACCTACCTATCTGTATCTATCAATCTACCTACCTACCTATCTCTATCTATCTACCTACCTACCTACCTATCTGTATCTATCAATCTACCTACCTACCTATCTCTATCTATCTATCTACCTACCTACATATCTGTATCTATCTACCTACCTACCTATCTGTATCTATCTATCTATCTACCTACATACCTATCTCTATCTATCTATCTACCTACCTACCTATCTCTATCTATCTACCTACATATCTGTATCTATATATCTACCTACCTACCTATCTCTATCTATCTACCTACCTACCTATCTCTATCTATCAATCTACCTACCTTCCTATCTCTATCAATCTACCTACCTACCTATCTGTATCTATCTATCTACCTACCTACCTATCTCTATCTATCTATCTATCTACCTACCTACCTATCTCTATCTATCTACCTACCTACCCACCTATCTCTATCTATCTATCTATCTATCTATCTATCTATCTATCTATCTATCTATCTATCTATCTATCTATCTATCTATCTATCTATCTATCTACCTACCTATCTGTATCTATATATCTACCTACCTACCTATCTCTATTTATCTACCTACGTACCTATCTGTATCTATCTATCTACCTACCTACCTATCTGTATCTATCAATCTACCTATCTACCTATCTCTATCTATCAATCTACCTACCTACCTATCTCTATCTATCTATCTACCTACCCACCTATCTGTATTTATCTATCTACCTACCTACCTATCTCTATCTATCTATCTACCTACCTACCTATCTCTATCTATCTATCTACCCACCTACCTATCTCTATCTATCTACCTACATACCTACCTATCTCTATCAATCTACCTACCTACCTATCTCTATCTATCTATCTATCTATCTATCTATCTATCTACCTACCTATCTCTATCTATCTATCTACCTACCCACCTATCTGTATTTATCTATCTACCTACCTATCTGTATCTATCTACCTACCTACCTACGTATCTCTATCTATCTATCTATCTACCTACCTACCTATCTGTATCTATCAATCTACCTACCTACCTATCTGTATCTATCTATCTACCTAACTACCTATCTCTATCTATCTATCTACCTACCTACCTATCTCTATCTATCAATCTACCTACCTACCTATCTGTATCTATCTATCTACCTACCTACCTATCTGTATCTATCAATCTACCTACCTACCTATCTGTATCTATCTATCTACCTACCTACCTATCTCTATCAATCTACCTACCTACCTATCTCTATCTATCTACCTACCTACCTACCTACATATCTGTATCTATATATCTACCTACCTACCTATCTCTATCTATCAATCTACCTACCTACCTATCTGTATCTATCTATCTACCAACCTACCTATCTGTATCTATCAATCTACCTACCTACATATCTGTATCTATCTATCTACCTACCTACATATCTGTATCTATATATCTACCTACCTACCTATCTGTATCTATCTACCTACTTACCTATCTCTATCTATCTATCTACATACCTACCTACCTCTATCTATCAATCTACCTACCTTCCTATCTGTATCTATCAATCTACCTACCTACCTATCTCTATCTATCAATCTACATACCTACCTATCTGTATCTATCTATCTACCTACCTACCTATCTCTATCTACCAATCTACCTACCTACCTATCTCTATCTATCTATCTACCTACCTACATATCTGTATCTATATATCTACCTACCTACCTATCTGTATCTATCTATCTACCTATCTACCTATCTCTATCTATCAATCTACCTACCTACCTATCTCTATCTATCTATCTACCTACCCACCTATCTGTATTTATCTATCTACCTACCTATCTCTACCTATCAATCTACCTACCTACCTATCTGTATCTATCTATCTACCTACCTACCTATCTCTATCTATCAATCTACCTACCTACCTATCTCTATCTATCTATCTACCTACATACATATCTGTATCTATATATCTACCTACCTACCTATCTGTATCTATCTATCTACCTATCTACCTATCTCTATCTATCAATCTACCTACCTACCTATCTCTATCTATCTATCTACCTACCCACCTATCTGTATTTATCTATCTACCTACTTATCTCTATCTATCAATCTACCTACCTACCTATCTGTATCTATCTATCTACCTATCTACCTATCTCTATCTATCAATCTACCTACCTACCTATCTGTATCTATCTATCTACCTACCTACATATCTGTATCTATATATCTACCTACCTACCTATCTCTATCTATCAATCTACCTACCTACCTATCTGTATCTATCTATATACCTACCCACCTATCTGTATTTATCTATCTACCTACCTATCTGTATCTATCTACCTACCTACCTACGTATCTCTATCTAACTATCTACCTACCTACCTATCTGTATCTATCAATCTACCTACCTACCTATCTCTATCTATCAATCTACCTACCTACCTATCTGTATCTATCTATCTACCTACCTACCTATCTGTATCTATCAATCTACCTACCTACCTATCTCTATCTATCTATCTACCTACCTACCTATCTGTATCTACCTACCTACCTATCTCTATCAATCTACCTACCTACCTATCTGTATCTACCTATCTGTATCTATCTACCTACCTACCTACCTATATTTATCAATCTACCTACCTACCAATCTGTATCTATCTATCTACCTACCTACCTATCTGTATCTATCTATCTACCTACCTACCTATCTCTATCTATCAATCTACCTACCTACCTATCTGTATCTATCAATCTACCTACCTACCTATCTCTATCAATCTATCTACCTACCTACCTATCTCTATCTATCAATCTACCTACCTACCTATCTGTATCTATCAATCTACCCACCTACCTATCTCTATCTATCTACCTACATATCTGTATCTATATATCTACCTACCTACCTATCTCTATCTATCTACCTAGCTACCTACCTATCTCTATCTATCAATCTACCTACCTACCTATCTCTATCTATCTATCTATCTACCTACCTACCTATCTCTATCTATCAATCTACCTACCTACCTATCTGTATCTATCAATCTACCTACCTACCTATCTCTATCTATCTATCTACCTACCTACCTATCTCTATCTATCAATCTACCTACCTACCTATCTGTATCTATCAATCTACCTACCTTCCTATCTCTATCTATCTACCTACCTACCTACCTATCTCTATCAATCTACCTACCTACCTATTTCTATCTATCTATCTACCTACCTACCTATCTCTATGTATCTATCTACCTACCTACCTATCTCTATCTATCAATCTACCTACCTACCTATCTGTATCTATCTATCTACCTACCCACCTATCTCTATCTATCTATCTACCTACCTACCTATCTGTATCTATCTATCTACCTATCTCTATCTATCTATCTACCTACCTACCTACCTATCTCTATCTATCTATCTACCTACCTACCTACCTCTCTATCTATCAATCTACCTACCTACCTATCTGTATCTATCTATCTACCTACCTACCTATCTCTATCTATCAATCTACCTACCTTCCTATCTGTATCTATCAATCTACCTACCTACATATCTCTATCTAACAATCTACCTACCTACCTATCTGTATCTATCAATCTACCTACCTACCTATCTCTATCTATCTATCTACCTACCTACCTATCTGTATCTATCTCTCTACCTACCTACCTATCTGTATCTATCAATCTACCTACCTACCATTCTCTATCTATCAATCTACCTACCTACCTATCTGTATCTATCAATCTACCTACCTACCTATCTCTATCTATCTACCTACCTACCTACCTATCTCTATCTTTCAATCTACCTACCTACCTATCTTTATCTATCTATCTACCTACCTACCTATCTGTATCTATCAATCTACCTACCTACCTATCTCTATCTATCTACCTACCTACCTACCTATCTCTATCTATCAATCTACCTACCTACCTATCTGTATCTATCTATCTACCTACCTACCTATCTCTATCAATCTACCTACCTACCTATCTCTATCTATCTACCTACCTACCTACCTACATATCTGTATCTATATATCTACCTACCTACCTATCTCTATCTATCAATCTACCTACCTACCTATCTGTATCTATCTATCTACCAACCTACCTATCTGTATCTATCAATCTACCTACCTACATATCTGTATCTATCTATCTACCTACCTACATATCTGTATCTATATATCTACCTACCTACCTATCTGTATCTATCTACCTACTTACCTATCTCTATCTATCTATCTACATACCTACCTACCTCTATCTATCAATCTACCTACCTTCCTATCTGTATCTATCAATCTACCTACCTACCTATCTCTATCTATCAATCTACCTACCTACCTATCTGTATCTATCTATCTACCTACCTACCTATCTCTATCTATCAATCTACCTACCTACCTATCTCTATCTATCTATCTACCTACCTACATATCTGTATCTATATATCTACCTACCTACCTATCTGTATCTATCTATCTACCTATCTACCTATCTCTATCTATCAATCTACCTACCTACCTATCTCTATCTATCTATCTACCTACCCACCTATCTGTATTTATCTATCTACCTACCTATCTCTATCTATCAATCTACCTACCTACCTATCTGTATCTATCTATCTACCTACCTACCTATCTCTATCTATCAATCTACCTACCTACCTATCTCTATCTATCTATCTACCTACCTACATATCTGTATCTATATATCTACCTACCTACCTATCTGTATCTATCTATCTACCTATCTACCTATCTCTATCTATCAATCTACCTACCTACCTATCTCTATCTATCTATCTACCTACCCACCTATCTGTATTTATCTATCTACCTACTTATCTCTATCTATCAATCTACCTACCTACCTATCTGTATCTATCTATCTACCTATCTACCTATCTCTATCTATCAATCTACCTACCTACCTATCTGTATCTATCTATCTACCTACCTACATATCTGTATCTATATATCTACCTACCTACCTATCTCTATCTATCAATCTACCTACCTACCTATCTGTATCTATCTATATACCTACCCACATATCTGTATTTATCTATCTACCTACCTATCTGTATCTACCTACCTACCTACCTACGTATCTCTATCTAACTATCTACCTACCTACCTATCTGTATCTATCAATCTACCTACCTACCTATCTCTATCTATCAATCTACCTACCTACCTATCTGTATCTATCAATCTACCTACCTACCTATCTCTATCAATCTACCTACCTACCTATCTGTATCTACCTATCTGTATCTATCTACCTACCTACCTACCTATATTTATCAATCTACCTACCTACCAATCTGTATCTATCTATCTACTACTACCTATCTGTATCTATCTATCTACCTACCTACCTATCTCTATCTATCAATCTACCTACCTACCTATCTGTATCTATCAATCTACCTACCTACCTATCTCTATCAATCTATCTACCTACCTACCTATCTCTATCTATCAATCTACCTACCTACCTATCTGTATCTATCAATCTACCTACCTACCTATCTCTATCTATCTACCTACATATCTGTATCTATATATCTACCTACCTACCTATCTCTATCTATCTACCTAGCTACCTACCTATCTCTATCTATCAATCTACCTACCTACCTATCTCTATCTATCTATCTACCTACCTACCTATCTCTATCTATCAATCTACCTACCTACCTATCTGTATCTATCAATCTACCTACCTACCTATCTCTATCTATCTATCTACCTACCCACCTATCTCTATCTATCAATCTACCTACCTACCTATCTGTATCTATCAATCTACCTACCTTCCTATCTCTATCTATCTACCTACCTACCTACCTATCTCTATCAATCTACCTACCTACCTATTTCTATCTATCTATCTACCTATCTACCTATCTCTATGTATCTATCTACCTACCTACCTATCTCTATCTATCAATCTACCTACCTATCTGTATCTATCTATCTACCTATCTCTATCTATCTATCTACCTACCTACCTATCTCTATCTATCTATCTACCTACCTACCTCTCTATCTATCAATCTACCTACCTACCTATCTGTATCTATCTATCTACCTACCTACCTATCTCTATCTATCAATCTACCTACCTTCCTATCTGTATCTATCAATCTACCTACCTACCTATCTCTATCTATCAATCTACCTACCTACCTATCTGTATCTTTCAATCTACCTACCTACCTATCTCTATCTATCTATCTACCTACCTACCTATCTGTATCTATCTCTCTACCTACCTACCTATCTGTATCTATCAATCTACCTACCTACCATTCTCTATCTATCAATCTACCTACCTACCTATCTGTATCTATCAATCTACCTACCTACCTATCTCTATCTATCTACCTACCTACCTACCTATCTCTATCTTTCAATCTACCTACCTACCTATCTTTATCTATCTATCTACCTACCTACCTATCTGTATCTATCAATCTACCTACCTACCTATCTCTAATAATCTACCTACCTACCTACCTATCTCTATCTATCAATCTACCTACCTACCTATCTCTATCTATCTATCTACCTACCTACATATCTGTATCTATCTACCTACCTACCTACCTATCTGTATCTACCTATCTACCTATCTACCTATCTCTATCTATCTATCTACCTACCTACCTATCTCTATCTACCTACCTACCTATCTCTATCTATCTACCTACCTACCTATCTCTATCTATCTACCTACCTACCTATCTCTATCTATCAATCTACCTACCTACCTATCTGTATCTTTCAATCTACCTACCTACCTATCTCTATCTATCTATCTACCTACCTACCTATCTGTATCTATCTCTCTACCTACCTACCTATCTGTATCTATCAATCTACCTACCTACCATTCTCTATCTATCAATCTACCTACCTACCTATCTGTATCTATCAATCTACCTACCTACCTATCTCTATCTATCTACCTACCTACCTACCTATCTCTATCTTTCAATCTACCTACCTACCTATCTTTATCTATCTATCTACCTACCTACCTATCTGTATCTATCAATCTACCTACCTACCTATCTCTAATAATCTACCTACCTACCTACCTATCTCTATCTATCAATCTACCTACCTACCTATCTCTATCTATCTATCTACCTACCTACATATCTGTATCTATCTACCTACCTACCTACCTATCTGTATCTACCTATCTACCTATCTACCTATCTCTATCTATCTATCTACCTACCTACCTATCTCTATCTACCTACCTACCTATCTCTATCTATCTACCTACCTACCTATCTCTATCTATCTACCTACCTACCTATCTCTATCTATCAATCTACCTACCTACCTATCTGTATCTATCTATCTACCTACCTACCTATCTGTATCTATCTACCTACCTACCTATCTGTATCTATCTATCTACCTACCTATCTATCTCTATCTATCTATCTACCTACCTACCTATCTCTATCTATCTACCTACCTACCTATCTGTATCTATCAATCTACCTACCTAACTATCTCTATCTATCTATCTACCTACCTACCTATCTCTATCTATCTACCTACCTACCTACCTATCTCTATCTATCAATCTACCTACCTACCTATCTCTATCTATCTATCTACCTACCTACCTATCTCTATCAATCTACCTACCTACCTCTCTATCTATCTACTTGCCTACCTACCTATCTCTATCTATCTATCTACCTACCTACCTATCTGTATCTATCAATCTACCTACCTACCTATCTGTATCTATCTCTCTACCTACCTACCTATCTGTATCTATCAATCTACCTACCTACCATTCTCTATCTATCAATCTACCTACCTACCTATCTGTATCTATCAATCTACCTACCTACCTATCTCTATCTATCTACCTACCTACCTACCTACCTATCTCTATCTTTCAATCTACCTACCTACCTATCTTTATCTATCTATCTACCTACCTACCTATCTGTATCTATCAATCTACCTACCTACCTATCTCTATCTATCTACCTACCTACCTACCTATCTCTATCTATCAATCTACCTACCTACCTATCTCTATCTATCTATCTACCTACCTACATATCTGTATCTATCTACCTACCTACCTATCTGTATCTATCTATCTACCTATCTACCTATCTCTATCTATCTATCTACCTACCTACCTATCTCTATCTACCTACCTACCTATCTCTATCTATCTACCTACCTACCTATCTCTATCTATCTACCTACCTACCTATCTCTATCTATCAATCTACCTACCTACCTATCTGTATCTATCTATCTACCTACCTACCTATCTGTATCTATCTACCTACCTATCTATCTCTATCTATCTACCTACCTACCTATCTCTATCTATCTACCTACCTACCTATCTGTATCTATCAATCTACCTACCTAACTATCTCTATCTATCTATCTACCTACCTACCTATCTCTATCTATCTACCTACCTACCTACCTATCTCTATCTATCAATCTACCTACCTACCTATCTCTATCTATCTATCTACCTACCTACCTATCTCTATCAATCTACCTACCTACCTCTCTATCTATCTACTTGCCTACCTACCTATCTCTATCTATCTATCTACCTACCTACCTATCTCTATCTATCAATCTACCTACCTACCTATCTCTATCTATCTATCTACCTACCTACCTATCTGTATCTATCTATCTACCAACCTACCTATCTCTATCTATCTACCTACCTACATATCTGTATCTATATATCTACCTACCTACCTATCTGTATCTATCTATCTACCTACCTACATATCTGTATCTATATATCTACCTACCTACCTATCTCTATCTATCAATCTACCTACCTACCTATCTGTATCTATATATCTACCTACCCACCTATCTGTATTTATCTATCTCCCTACAATCTGTATCTATCTACCTACCTACCTACGTATCTCTATCTATCTATCTACCTACCTACCTATCTGTATCTATCAATCTACCTACCTACATATCTGTATCTATCTATCTACCTACCTACCTATCTCTATCTATCTATCTACCTACCTACCTATCTCTATCAATCTACCTACCTACCTCTCTATCTATCTACTTGCCTACCTACCTATCTCTATCTATCTATCTACCTACCTACCTATCTCTATCTATCAATCTACCTACCTACCTATCTCTATCTATCTATCTACCTACCTACCTATCTGTATCTATCTATCTACCAACCTACCTATCTCTATCTATCTATCTACCTACCTACATATCTGTATCTATATATCTACCTACCTACCTATCTGTATCTATCAATCTACCTACCTACCTATCTGTATCTATCAATCTACCTACCTACCTATCTCTATCTATCTACCTACCTACCTATCTGTATCTATCTCTCTACCTACCTACCTATCTGTATCTATCAATCTACCTACCTACCATTCTCTATCTATCAATCTACCTACCTACCTATCTGTATCTATCAATCTACCTACCTACCTATCTCTATCTATCTACCTACCTACCTACCTACCTATCTCTATCTTTCAATCTACCTACCTACCTATCTTTATCTATCTATCTACCTACCTACCTATCTGTATCTATCAATCTACCTACCTACCTATCTCTATCTATCTACCTACCTACCTACCTATCTCTATCTATCAATCTACCTACCTACCTATCTCTATCTATCTATCTACCTACCTACATATCTGTATCTATCTACCTACCTACCTATCTGTATCTATCTATCTACCTATCTACCTATCTCTATCTATCTATCTACCTACCTACCTATCTCTATCTACCTACCTACCTATCTCTATCTATCTACCTACCTACCTATCTCTATCTATCTACCTACCTACCTATCTCTATCTATCAATCTACCTACCTACCTATCTGTATCTATCTATCTACCTACCTACCTATCTGTATCTATCTACCTACCTATCTATCTCTATCTATCTACCTACCTACCTATCTCTATCTATCTACCTACCTACCTATCTGTATCTATCAATCTACCTACCTAACTATCTCTATCTATCTATCTACCTACCTACCTATCTCTATCTATCTACCTACCTACCTACCTATCTCTATCTATCAATCTACCTACCTACCTATCTCTATCTATCTATCTACCTACCTACCTATCTCTATCAATCTACCTACCTACCTCTCTATCTATCTACTTGCCTACCTACCTATCTCTATCTATCTATCTACCTACCTACCTATCTCTATCTATCAATCTACCTACCTACCTATCTCTATCTATCTATCTACCTACCTACCTATCTGTATCTATCTAACTACCAACCTACCTATCTCTATCTATCTATCTACCTACCTACATATCTGTATCTATATATCTACCTACCTACCTATCTGTATCTATCTATCTACCTACCTACATATCTGTATCTATATATCTACCTACCTACCTATCTCTATCTATCAATCTACCTACCTACCTATCTGTATCTATATATCTACCTACCCACCTATCTGTATTTATCTATCTCCCTACAATCTGTATCTATCTACCTACCTACCTACGTATCTCTATCTATCTATCTACCTACCTACCTATCTGTATCTATCAATCTACCTACCTACATATCTGTATCTATCTATCTACCTACCTACCTATCTCTATCTATCTATCTACCTACCTACCTATCTGTATCTATCTATCTACCTATCTACCTATCTCTATCTATCAATCTACCTACCTACCTATCTCTATCTATCTAACTACCTACCCACCTATCTGTATTTATCTATCTACCTACTTATCTCTATCTATCAATCTACCTACCTACCTATCTGTATCTATCTATCTACCTATCTACCTATCTCTATCTATCAATCTACCTACCTACCTATCTGTATCTATCTATCAACCTACCTACATATCTGTATCTATATATCTACCTACCTACCTATCTCTATCTATCAATCTACCTACCTACCTATCTGTATCTATCTATATACCTACCCACCTATCTGTATTTATCTATCTACCTACCTATCTGTATCTATCTACCTACCTACCTCCGTATCTCTATCTATCTATCTACCTACCTACCTATCTGTATCTATCAATCTACCTACCTACCTATCTCTATCTATCAATCTACCTACCTACCTATCTGTATCTATCTATCTACCTACCTACCTATCTGTATCTATCAATCTACCTACCTACCTATCTCTATCTATCTATCTACCTACCTACCTATCTGTATCTACCTACCTACCTATCTCTATCAATCTACCTACCTACCTATCTGTATCTATCTATCTACCTACCTACCTATCTGTATCTATCTACCTACCTACCTACCTATATCTATCAATCTACCTACCTACCAATCTGTATCTATCTATCTACCTACCTACCTATCTGTATCTATCTATCTACCTACCTACCTATCTCTATCTATCAATCTACCTACCTACCTATCTGTATCTATCAATCTACCTACCTACCTATCTCTATCAATCTATCTACCTACCTACCTATCTCTATCTATCAATCTACCTACCTACCTATCTGTATCTATCAATCTACCTACCTACCTATCTCTATCTATCTACCTACATATCAGTATCTATATATCTACCTACCTACCTATCTCTATCTATCTACCTACCTACCTACCTATCTCTATCTATCAATCTACCTACCTACCTATCTCTATCTATCTATCTACCTACCTACCTATCTCTATCTATCAATCTACCTACCTACCTATCTGTATCTATCAATCTACCTACCTACCTATCTCTATCTATCTATCTACCTACCTACCTATCTCTATCTATCAATCTACCTACCTACCTATCTGTATCTATCAATCTACCTACCTTCCTATCTCTATCTACCTACCTACCTACCTATCTCTATCAATCTACCTACCTACCTATCTCTATCTATCTATCTACCTACCTACCTATCTCTATGTATCTATCTACCTACCTACCTATCTCTATCTATCAATCTACCTACCTACCTATCTGTATCTATCTATCTACCTACCCACCTATCTCTATCTATCTATCTACCTACCTACCTATCTGTATCTATCTATCTACCTATCTCTATCTATCTATCTACCTACCTACCTATCTCTATCTATCTATCTATCTACCTACCTACCTCTCTATCTATCAATCTACCTACCTACCTATCTGTATCTATCTATCTACCTACCTACCTATCTCTATCTATCAATCTACCTACCTTCCTATCTGTATCTATCAATCTACCTACCTACCTATCTCTATCTATCAATCTACCTACCTACCTATCTGTATCTATCAATCTACCTACCTACCTATCTGTATCTATCTATCTACCTACCTACCTATCTGTATCTATCAATCTACCTACCTACCATTCTCTATCTATCAATCTACCTACCTACCTAACTGTATCTATCAATATACCTACCTACCTATCTCTATCTATCAACCTACCTACCTACCTATCTCTATCTATCAATCTACCTACCTACCTATCTGTATCTATCTATCTACCTACCTACCTATCTGTATCTATCAATCTACCTACCTACCTATCTCTATCTATCTACCTACCTACCTATCTCTATCTATCAATCTATCTACCTACCTATCTCTATCTATCTATCTACCTACCTACATATCTGTATCTATCTACCTACCTACCTATCTGTATCTATCTATCTACCTACCTACCTATCTCTATCTATCTATCTACCTACCTACCTATCTCTATCTATCTACCTACATATCTGTATCTATATATCTACCTACCTACCTATCTCTATCTATCTATCTACCTACCTACCTATCTCTATCTATCAATCTACCTACCTACCTATCTGTATCTATCTAACTACCTACCTACCTATCTGTATCTATCTACCTACCTACCTATCTGTATCTATCAATCTACCTACCTACCTATCTCTATCTATCTATCTACCTACCTACATATCTGTATCTATCTACCTACCTACCTATCTGTATCTATCTATCTACCTATCTACCTATCTCTATCTATCTATCTACCTACCTACCTATCTCTATCTATCTACCTACATATCTGTATCTATATATCTACCTACCTACCTATCTCTATCTATCTACCTACCTACCTATCTCTATCTATCAATCTACCTACCTACCTATCTGTATCTATCTATCTACCTACCTACCTATCTGTATCTATCTACCTACCTACCTATCTGTATCTATCTATCTACCTACCTACCTATCTCTATCTATCTATCTACCTACCTACCTATCTCTATCTATCTACCTACCTACCTATCTGTATCTATCAATCTTCCTACCTACCTATCTCTATCTATCTATCTACCTACCTACCTATCCCTATCTATCTATCTAACTACCTACCTATCTCTATCTATCTACCTACCTACCTACCTATCTGTATCTATCAATCTACCTACCTACCTATCTCTATCTATCTACCTACCTACCTATCTCTATCTATCAATCTACCTACCTACCTATCTGTATCTATCTATCTACATACCTACCTATCTGTATCTATCAATCTACCTACCTACCTATCTCTATCTATCAATCTACCTACCTACCTATCGCTATCTATCTATCTACCTACCCACCTATCTGTATTTATCTATCTACCTACCTATCTCTATCTATCAATCTACCTACCTACCTATCTTTATCTATCTATCTACCTACCTACCTATCTCTATCTATCAATCTACCTACCTACCTATCTCTATCTATCTATCTACCTACCTACATATCTGTATCTATATATCTACCTACCTACCTATCTGTATCTATCTATCTACCTATCTACCTATCTCTATCTATCAATCTACCTACCTACCTATCTCTATCTATCTATCTACCTACCCACCTATCTGTATTTATCTATCTACCTACTTATCTCTATCTATCAATCTACCTACCTACCTATCTGTATCTATCTATCTACCTATCTACCTATCTCTATCTATCAATCTACCTACCTACCTATCTGTATCTATCTATCTACCTACCTACATATCTGTATCTATATATCTACCTACCTACCTATCTCTATCTATCAATCTACCTACCTACCTATCTGTATCTATCTATATACCTACCCACCTATCTGTATTTATCTATCTACCTACCTATCTGTATCTATCTACCTACCTACCTCCGTATCTCTATCTATCTACCTACCTACCTATCTGTATCTATCAATCTACCTACCTATCTATCTCTATCTATCAATCTACCTACCTACCTATCTGTATCTATCTATCTACCTACCTACCTATCTGTATCTATCAATCTACCTACCTACCTATCTCTATCTATCTATCTATCTACCTACCTACCTATCTGTATCTACCTACATACCTATCTCTATCAATCTACCTACCTACCTATCTGTATCTATCTATCTACCTACCTACCTATCTGTATCTATCTACCTACCTACCTACCTATATCTACCAATCTACCTACCTACCAATCTGTATCTATCTATCTACCTACCTACCTATCTGTATCTATCTATCTACCTACCTTCCTATCTCTATCTATCAATCTACCTACCTACCTATCTGTATCTATCAATCTACCTACCTACCTATCTCTATCAATCTATCTACCTACCTACCTATCTCTATCTATCAATCTACCTACCTACCTATCTGTATCTATCAATCTACCTACCTACCTATCTCTATCTATCTACCTACATATCAGTATCTATGTATCTACCTACCTACCTATCTCTATCTATCTACCTACCTACCTACCTATCTCTATCTATCAATCTACCTACCTACCTATCTCTATCTATCTATCTACCTACCTACCTATCTCTATCTATCAATCTACCTACCTACCTATCTGTATCTATAAATCTACCTACCTACCTATCTCTATCTATCTATCTACCTACCTACCTATCTCTATCTATCAATCTACCTACCTACCTATCTGTATCTATCAATCTACATACCTTCCTATCTCTATCTATCTACCTACCTACCTACATATCTGTATCTATCTACCTACCTACCTATCTGTATCTATCTATCTACCTACCTACCTATCTCTATCTATCTATCTACCTACCTACCTATCTCTATCTATCTACCTACATATCTGTATCTATATATCTACCTACCTACCTATCTCTATCTATCTATCTACCTACCTACCTATCTCTATCTATCAATCTACCTACCTACCTATCTGTATCTATCTAACTACCTACCTACCTATCTGTATCTATCTACCTACCTACCTATCTGTATCTATCAATCTACCTACCTACCTATCTCTATCTATCTATCTACCTACCTACATATCTGTATCTATCTACCTACCTACCTATCTGTATCTATCTATCTACCTATCTACCTATCTCTATCTATCTATCTACCTACCTACCTATCTCTATCTATCTACCTACATATCTGTATCTATATATCTACCTACCTACCTATCTCTATCTATCTACCTACCTACCTATCTCTATCTATCAATCTACCTACCTACCTATCTGTATCTATCTATCTACCTACCTACCTATCTGTATCTATCTACCTACCTACCTATCTGTATCTATCTATCTACCTACCTACCTATCTCTATCTATCTATCTACCTACCTACCTATCTCTATCTATCTACCTACCTACCTATCTGTATCTATCAATCTTCCTACCTACCTATCTCTATCTATCTATCTACCTACCTACCTATCCCTATCTATCTATCTAACTACCTACCTATCTCTATCTATCTACCTACCTACCTACCTATCTGTATCTATCAATCTACCTACCTACCTATCTCTATCTATCTACCTACCTACCTATCTCTATCTATCAATCTACCTACCTACCTATCTGTATCTATCTATCTACATACCTACCTATCTGTATCTATCAATCTACCTACCTACCTATCTCTATCTATCAATCTACCTACCTACCTATCGCTATCTATCTATCTACCTACCCACCTATCTGTATTTATCTATCTACCTACCTATCTCTATCTATCAATCTACCTACCTACCTATCTTTATCTATCTATCTACCTACCTACCTATCTCTATCTATCAATCTACCTACCTACCTATCTCTATCTATCTATCTACCTACCTACATATCTGTATCTATATATCTACCTACCTACCTATCTGTATCTATCTATCTACCTATCTACCTATCTACCTATCTCTATCTATCAATCTACCTACCTACCTATCTCTATCTATCTATCTACCTACCCACCTATCTGTATTTATCTATCTACCTACTTATCTCTATCTATCAATCTACCTACCTACCTATCTGTATCTATCTATCTACCTATCTACCTATCTCTATCTATCAATCTACCTACCTACCTATCTGTATCTATCTATCTACCTACCTACATATCTGTATCTATATATCTACCTACCTACCTATCTCTATCTATCAATCTACCTACCTACCTATCTGTATCTATCTATATACCTACCCACCTATCTGTATTTATCTATCTACCTACCTATCTGTATCTATCTACCTACCTACCTCCGTATCTCTATCTATCTACCTACCTACCTATCTGTATCTATCAATCTACCTACCTATCTATCTCTATCTATCAATCTACCTACCTACCTATCTGTATCTATCTATCTACCTACCTACCTATCTGTATCTATCAATCTACCTACCTACCTATCTCTATCTATCTATCTATCTATCTACCTACCTACCTATCTGTATCTACCTACATACCTATCTCTATCAATCTACCTACCTACCTATCTGTATCTATCTATCTACCTACCTACCTATCTGTATCTATCTACCTACCTACCTACCTATATCTACCAATCTACCTACCTACCAATCTGTATCTATCTATCTACCTACCTACCTATCTGTATCTATCTATCTACCTACCTTCCTATCTCTATCTATCAATCTACCTACCTACGTATCTGTATCTATCAATCTACCTACCTACCTATCTCTATCAATCTATCTACCTACCTACCTATCTCTATCTATCAATCTACCTACCTACCTATCTGTATCTATCAATCTACCTACCTACCTATCTCTATCTATCTACCTACATATCAGTATCTATATATCTACCTACCTACCTATCTCTATCTATCTACCTACCTACCTACCTATCTCTATCTATCAATCTACCTACCTACCTATCTCTATCTATCTATCTACCTACCTACCTATCTCTATCTATCAATCTACCTACCTACCTATCTGTATCTATAAATCTACCTACCTACCTATCTCTATCTATCTATCTACCTACCTACCTATCTCTATCTATCAATCTACCTACCTACCTATCTGTATCTATCAATCTACCTACCTTCCTATCTCTATCTATCTACCTACCTACCTACCTATCTCTATCAATCTACCTACCTACCTATCTCTATCTATCTATCTACCTACCTACCTATCTCTATGTATCTATCTACCTACCTACCTATCTCTATCTATCAATCTACCTACCTACCTATCTGTATCTATCTATCTACCTACCCACCTATCTCTATCTATCTATCTACCTACCTACCTACCTATCTGTATCTATCTATCTACCTATCTCTATCTATCTATCTACCTACCTACCTATCTCTATCTATCTATCTATCTACCTACCTACCTCTCTATCTATCAATCTACCTACCTACCTATCTGAATCTATCTATCTACCTACCTACCTATCTCTATCTATCAATCTACCTACCTTCCTATCTGTATCTATCAATCTACCTACCTACCTATCTCTATCTATCAATCTACCTACCTACCTATCTGTATCTATCAATCTACCTACCTACCTATCTCTATCTATCAATCTACCTACCTACCTATCTCTATCTATCTATCTACCTACCTACATATCTGTATCTATCTACCTACCTACCTATCTGTATCTATCTATCTACCTACCTACCTATCTCTATCTATCTACCTACATATCTGTATCTATATATCTACCTACCTACCTATCTCTATCTATCTATCTACCTACCTACCTATCTCTATCTATCAATCTACCTACCTACCTATCTGTATCTATCTAACTACCTACCTACCTATCTGTATCTATCTACCTACCTACCTATCTGTATCTATCAATCTACCTACCTACCTATCTCTATCTATCTATCTACCTACCTACATATCTGTATCTATCTACCTACCTACCTATCTGTATCTATCTATCTACCTATCTACCTATCTCTATCTATCTATCTACCTACCTACCTATCTCTATCTATCTACCTACATATCTGTATCTATATATCTACCTACCTACCTATCTCTATCTATCTACCTACCTACCTATCTCTATCTATCAATCTACTTACCTACCTATCTGTATCTATCTATCTACCTACCTACCTATCTGTATCTATCTACCTACCTACCTATCTGTATCTATCTATCTACCTACCTACCTATCTCTATCTATCTATCTACCTACCTACCTATCTCTATCTATCTACCTACCTACCTATCTGTATCTATCAATCTTCCTACCTACCTATCTCTATCTATCTATCTACCTACCTACCTATCCCTACCTATCTATCTACCTACCTACCTATCTCTATCTATCTACCTACCTACCTACCTATCTGTATCTATCAATCTACCTACCTACCTATCTCTATCTATCTACCTACCTACCTATCTCTATCTATCAATCTACCTACCTACCTATCTGTATCTATCTATCTACATACCTACCTATCTGTATCTATCAATCTACCTACCTACCTATCTCTATCTATCAATCTACCTACCTACCTATCGCTATCTATCTATCTACCTACCCACCTATCTGTATTTATCTATCTACCTACCTATCTCTATCTATCAATCTACCTACCTACCTATCTGTATCTATCTATCTACCTACCTACCTATCTCTATCTATCAATCTACCTACCTACCTATCTCTATCTATCTATCTACCTACCTACATATCTGTATCTATATATCTACCTACCTACCTATCTGTATCTATCTATCTACCTATCTACCTATCTCAATCTATCAATCTACCTACCTACCTATCTCTATCTATCTATCTACCTACCCACCTATCTGTATTTATCTATCTACCTACTTATCTCTATCTATCAATCTACCTACCTACCTATCTGTATCTATCTATCTACCTATCTACCTATCTCTATCTATCAATCTACCTACCTACCTATCTGTATCTATCTATCTACCTACCTACATATCTGTATCTATATATCTACCTACCTACCTATCTCTATCTATCAATCTACCTACCTACCTATCTGTATCTATCTATATACCTACCCACCTATCTGTATTTATCTATCTACCTACCTATCTGTATCTATCTACCTACCTACCTCCGTATCTCTATCTTTCTACCTACCTACCTATCTGTATCTATCAATCTACCTACCTATCTATCTCTATCTATCAATCTACCTACCTACCTATCTGTATCTATCTATCTACCTACCTACCTATCTGTATCTATCAATCTACCTACCTACCTATCTCTATCTATCTATCTACCTACCTACCTATCTGTATCTACCTACCTACCTATCTCTATCAATCTACCTACCTACCTATCTGTATCTATCTATCTACCTACCTACCTATCTGTATCTATCTACCTACCTACCTACCTATATCTATCAATCTACCTACCTACCAATCTGTATCTATCTATCTACCTACCTACCTATCTGTATCTATCTATCTACCTACCTACCTATCTCTATCTATCAATCTACCTACCTACCTATCTGTATCTATCAATCTACCTACCTACCTATCTCTATCAATCTATCTACCTACCTACCTATCTCTATCTATCAATCTACCTACCTACCTATCTGTATCTATCAATCTACCTACCTACCTATCTCTATCTATCTACCTACATATCAGTATCTATATATCTACCTACCTACCTATCTCTATCTATCTACCTACCTACCTACCTATCTCTCTCTATCAATCTACCTACCTACCTATCTCTATCTATCTATCTATCTACCTACCTACCTATCTCTATCTATCAATCTACCTACCTACCTATCTGTATCTATAAATCTACCTACCTACCTATCTCTATCTATCTATCTACCTACCTACCTATCTCTATCTATCAATCTACCTACCTACCTATCTGTATCTATCAATCTACCTACCTTCCTATCTCTATCTATCTACCTACCTACCTACCTACCTATCTCTATCAATCTACCTACCTACCTATCTCTATCTATCTACCTACCTACCTACCTATCTCTATGTATCTATCTACCTACCTACCTATCTCTATCTATCAATCTACCTACCTACCTATCTGTATCTATCTACCTACCTACCTACCTATCTGTATCTATCAATCTACCTACCTACCTATCTCTATCAATCTATCTACCTACCTACCTATCTCTATCTATCAATCTACCTACCTACCTATCTCTATCTATCTACCTACCTACCTACCTATCTCTATCTATCAATCTACCTACCTACCTATCTCTATCTATCTATCTACCTACCTACCTATCTGTATCTATCTATCTACCTACCTACCTATCTGTATCTATCAATCTACCTACCTACCATTCTCTATCTATCAATCTACCTACCTACCTATCTGTATCTATCAATCTACCTACCTACCTATCTCTATCTATCTACCTACCTACCTACCTATCTCTATCTATCAATCTACCTACCTACCTATCTGTATCTATCTACCTACCTACCTACCTATCTGTATCTATCAATCTACCTACCTACCTATCTCTATCAATCTATCTACCTACCTACCTATCTCTATCTATCAATCTACCTACCTACCTATCTGTATCTATCAATCTACCTACCTACCTATCTCTATCTATCTACCTACATATCAGTATCTATATATCTACCTACCTACCTATCTCTATCTATCTACCTACCTACCTACCTATCTCTCTCTATCAATCTACCTACCTACCTATCTCTATCTATCTATCTATCTACCTACCTACCTATCTCTATCTATCAATCTACCTACCTACCTATCTGTATCTATAAATCTACCTACCTACCTATCTCTATCTATCTATCTACCTACCTACCTATCTCTATCTATCAATCTACCTACCTACCTATCTGTATCTATCAATCTACCTACCTTCCTATCTCTATCTATCTACCTACCTACCTACCTACCTACCTATCTCTATCAATCTACCTACCTACCTATCTCTATCTATCTACCTACCTACCTACCTATCTCTATGTATCTATCTACCTACCTACCTATCTCTATCTATCAATCTACCTACCTACCTATCTGTATCTATCTATCTACCTACCCACCTATCTCTATCTATCTATCTACTACCTACCTATCTGTATCTATCTATCTACCTATCTCTATCTATCTATCTACCTACCTACCTATCTCTATCTATCTATCTATCTACCTACCTACCTCTCTATCTATCAATCTACCTACCTACCTATCTGTATCTATCTATCTACCTACCTACCTATCTCTATCTATCAATCTACCTACCTTCCTATCTGTATCTATCTATCTACCTACCTACCTATCTCTATCTATCAATCTACCTACCTACCTATCTGTATCTATCAATCTACCTACCTACCTATCTCTATCTATCTATCTACCTACCTACCTATCTGTATCTATCTATCTACCTACCTACCTATCTGTATCTATCAATCTACCTACCTACCATTCTCTATCTATCAATCTACCTACCTACCTATCTGTATCTATCAATCTACCTACCTACCTATCTCTATCTATCTACCTACCTACCTACCTATCTCTATCTATCAATCTACCTACCTACCTATCTGTATCTATCTACCTACCTACCTACCTATCTGTATCTATCAATCTACCTACCTACCTATCTCTATCTATCTACCTACCTACCTATCTCTATCTATCAATCTACCTACCTACCTATCTCTATCTATCTATCTACCTACCTACCTATCTGTATCTATCTATCTACCTACCTACCTATCTCTATCTATCTATCTACCTACCTACCTATCTCTATCTATCTACCTACATATCTGTATCTATATATCTACCTACCTACCTATCTCTATCTATCTACCTACCTACCTATCTCTATCTATCAATCTACCTACCTACCTATCTGTATCTATCTATCTACCTACCTACCTATCTGTATCTATCTACCTACCTACCTATCTGTATCTATCTATCTACCTACCTACCTATCTCTATCTATCTATCTATCTACCTACCTATCTCTATCTATCTACCTACCTACCTATCTGTATCTATCAATCTACCTAGCTACCTATCTCTATCTATCTATCTACCTACCTACCTACCTATCTCTATCTATCTACCTACCTACCTACCTATCTCTATCTATCAATCTACCTACCTACCTATCTGTATCTATCTATCTACCTACCTACCTATCTCTATCAATCTACCTACCTACCTCTCTATCTATCTACTTGCCTACCTACCTATCTCTATCTATCTATCTACCTACCTACCTATCTCCATCTATCAATCTACCTACCTACCTATCTCTATCTATCTATCTACCTACCTACCTATCTCTATCTATCTATCTACCTACCTACCTATCTCTATCTATCTACCTACATATCTGTATCTATATATCTACCTACCTACCTATCTCTATCTATCTACCTACCTACCTATCTCTATCTATCAATCTACCTACCTACCTATCTGTATCTATCTATCTACCTACCTACCTATCTGTATCTATCTACCTACCTACCTATCTGTATCTATCTATCTACCTACCTACCTATCTCTATCTATCTACCTACCTACCTACCTATCTCTATCTATCTACCTACCTACCTATCTGTATCTATCAATCTACCTACCTACCTATCTCTATCTATCTATCTACCTACCTACCTATCTCTATCTATCTACCTACCTACCTACCTATCTCTATCTATCAATCTACCTACCTACCTATCTGTATCTATCTATCTACCTACCTATCTCTATCAATCTACCTACCTACCTCTCTATCTATCTACTTGCCTACCTACCTATCT
>JAKSXO010000334.1:0-15000 GCA_024509115.1 Crotalus helleri
CTACCTAGCTACCTATCTGTATCTATCAATCTACCTATCTCTATCTATCTACCTACCTACCTCTATCTATCTATCTACCTACCTACCTATCTGTATTTATCTATCTACCTACCTACCTATCTGTATCTATCTATCTACCTACCTACCTATCTGTATCTATCTATCTACCTAGCTACCTATCTGTATCTATCAATCTACCTACCTACCTATCTCTATCTATCTATTTACCTACCTACCTATCTCTATCTATCTACCTACCTACCTATCTGTATCTATCTATCTTCCTACCTACCTATCTGTATGTATCTACCTACCTACCTATCTGTATCTATCAATCTACCTACCTACCTATCTGTATCTATCTATCTAACTACCTACCTATCTCTATCTATCTATCTACCTAGCTACCTATCTGTATCTATCAATCTACCTACCTACCTATCTGTATCTATCAATCTACCTACCTACCTATCTCTATCTATCTATCTACCTACCTACCTATCTCTATCTATCTACCTACCTACCTATCTGTATTTATCTATCAACCTACCTACCTATCTGTATCTATCTATCTACCTAGCTACCTATCTGTATCTATCAATCTACCTACCTACCTATCTCTATCTATCTATTTACCTACCTACCTATCTCTATCTATCTATTTACCTACATACCTATCTCTATCTATCTATCTACCTACCTACCTATCTGTATCTATCTATCTACCTACCTATCTGTATCTATCTATCTATCTACCTACCTACCTATCTGTATCTATCTATCTACCTAGCTACCTATCTGTATCTATCAATCTACCTACCTACCTATCTCTATCTATCTATTTACCTACCTACCTATCTGTATCTATCTACCTACCTACCTACCTATCTGTATTTATCTATCTACCTACCTACCTATCTGTATCTATCTATCTACCTAGCTACCTATCTGTATCTATCAATCTACCTACCTACCAATCTCTATCTATTTACCTACCTACCTATCTCTATCTATCTATCTACCTACCTACCTATCTGTATCTATCTACCTACCTTCCTACCTATCTGTATCTATCAATCTACCTACCTACCTACCTATCTCTATCTATCTATTTACCTACCTACCTATCTGTATCTATCTATCTACTACCTACCTATCTGTATTTATCTAATCTACCTACCTACCTATCTGTATCTATCTATCTACCTAGCTACCTATTTGTATCTATCAATCTACCTACCTACCAATCTCTATCTATTTACCTACCTACCTATCTCTATCTATCTATCTACCTACCTACCTATCTGTATCTATCTATCTACCTACCTACCTATCTGTATCTATCAATCTACCTACCTACCTATCTGTATCTATCAATCTACCTACCTACCTATCTCTATCTATCTATCTACCTACCTACCTCTATCTATCTATCTACCTACCTACCTATCTGTATTTATCTATCTACCTACCTACCTATCTGTATCTATCTATCTACCTACCTACCTATCTCTATCTATCTACCTACCTACCTACCTATCTGTATCTATCTATCTACCTACCTACCTATCTGTATCTATATACCTACCTACCTACCTACCTATCTGTATCTATCAATCTACCTACCTACCTATCTGTATCTAACTATCTAACTACCTACCTATCTCTATCTATCTATCTACCTAGCTACCTATCTGTATCTATCAATCTACCTACCTACCTATCTGTATCTATCAATCTACCTACCTACCTATCTCTATCTATATATCTACCTACCTACCTATCTCTATCTATCTACCTACCTACCTATCTGTATTTATCTACCTACCTACCTATCTGTATCTATCTATCTACCTAGCTACCTATCTGTATCTATCAATCTACCTACCTACCTATCTCTATCTATCTATTTACCTACCTACCTATCTCTATCTATCTATTTACCTACATACCTATCTCTATCTATCTATCTACCTACCTACCTATCTGTATCTATCTATCTACCTACCTGCCTATCTGTATCTACCTACCTACCTACCTATCTGTATCTATCTACCTACCTACCTATCTGTATCTATCTATATATCTACCTACCTACCTATCTGTATCTATCTATCTACCTAGCTACCTATCTGTATCTATCAATCTACCTACCTACCTATCTGTATCTATCAATCTACCTACCTACCTATCTGTATCTATCAATCTACCTACCTACCTATCTGTATCTATCAATCTACCTACCTACCTATCTCTATCTATCTATCTACCTACCTATCTCTATCTATCTACCTACCTACCTACCTATCTGTATCTATCTACCTACCTACCTACCTATCTGTATCTATTTACCTACCTTCCTACCTATCTGTATCTATCAATCTACCTACCTACCTATCTGTATCTATCTATCTAACTACCTACCTATCTCTATCTATCTATCTAACTACCTACCTATCTGTATCTATCAATCTACCTACCTACCTATCTGTATCTATTAATCTACCTACCTAGCTATCTCTATCTATCTATCTACCTACCTATCTGTATCTATCTATCTACCTAGCTACCTATCTGTATCTATCAATCTACCTACCTACCTATCTCTATCTATCTATTTACCTACCTACCTATCTCTTTCTATCTATTTACCTACATACCTATCTCTATCTATCTATCTACCTACCTACCTATCTGTATCTATCTATCTACCTACCTGCCTATCTGTATCTACCTACCTACCTACCTATCTGTATCTATCTACCTACCTACCTATCTGTATCTATCTATCTATCTACCTACCTACCTACCTACCTATCTGTATCTATCTATCTACCTAGCTACCTATCTGTATCTATCAATCTACCTACCTACCTATCTCTATCTATCTATTTACCTACCTACCTATCTGTATCTATCTATCTACCTACCTACCTATCTGTATTTATCTATCTACCTACCTACCTATCTGTATCTATCTATCTACCTAGCTACCTATCTGTATCTATCAATCTACCTACCTACCAATCTCTATCTATCTATTTACCTACCTACCTATCTCTATATATCTATCTACCTACCTACCTATCTGTATCTATCAATCTACCTACCTACCTATCTGTATCTATCAATCTACCTACCTACCTATCTGTATCTATCAATCTACCTACCTACCTATCTCTATCTATCTATCTACCTACCTATCTCTATCTATCTACCTACCTACCTACCTATCTGTATCTATCTATCTACCTACCTACCTATCTGTATCTATCTATCTAACTACCTACCTATCTCTATCTATCTATCTACCTAGCTACCTATCTGTATCTATCAATCTACCTACCTACCTATCTCTATCTATCTATTTACCTACCTACCTATCTGTATCTATCTATCTACTACCTACCTATCTGTATTTATCTAATCTACCTACCTACCTATCTGTATCTATTTATCTACCTAGCTACCTATTTGTATCTATCAATCTACCTACCTACCAATCTCTATCTATTTACCTACCTACCTATCTCTATCTATCTATCTACCTACCTACCTATCTGTATCTATCTATCTACCTACCTACCTATCTGTATCTATCAATCTACCTACCTACCTATCTGTATCTATCAATCTACCTACCTACCTATCTCTATCTATCTATCTACCTACCTACCTCTATCTATCTATCTACCTACCTACCTATCTGTATTTATCTATCTACCTACCTACCTATCTGTATCTATCTATCTACCTACCTACCTATCTCTATCTATCTACCTACCTACCTACCTATCTGTATCTATCTATCTACCTACCTACCTATCTGTATCTATATACCTACCTACCTACCTACCTATCTGTATCGATCAATCTACCTACCTACCTATCTGTATCTATCTATCTAACTACCTACCTATCTCTATCTATCTATCTACCTAGCTACCTATCTGTATCTATCAATCTACCTACCTACCTATCTGTATCTATCAATCTACCTACCTACCTATCTCTATCTATCTATCTACCTACCTACCTATCTCTATCTATCTACCTACCTACCTATCTGTATTTATCTACCTACCTACCTATCTGTATCTATCTATCTACCTAGCTACCTATCTGTATCTATCAATCTACCTACCTACCTATCTCTATCTATCTATTTACCTACCTACCTATCTCTATCTATCTATTTACCTACATACCTATCTCTATCTATCTATCTACCTACCTACCTATCTGTATCTATCTATCTACCTACCTGCCTATCTGTATCTACCTACCTACCTACCTATCTGTATCTATCTACCTACCTACCTATCTGTATCTATCTATCTATCTACCTACCTACCTACCTACCTATCTGTATCTATCTATCTACCTAGCTACCTATCTGTATCTATCAATCTACCTACCTACCTATCTCTATCTATCTATTTACCTACCTACCTATCTGTATCTATCTATCTACCTACCTACCTATCTGTATTTATCTATCTACCTACCTACCTATCTGTATCTATCTATCTACCTAGCTACCTATCTGTATCTATCAATCTACCTACCTACCAATCTCTATCTATCTATTTACCTACCTACCTATCTCTATCTATCTATCTACCTACCTACCTATCTGTATCTATCAATCTACCTACCTACCTATCTGTATCTATCAATCTACCTACCTACCTATCTGTATCTATCAATCTACCTACCTACCTATCTGTATCTATCAATCTACCTACCTACCTATCTCTATCTATCTATCTACCTACCTATCTCTATCTATCTACCTACCTACCTACCTATCTGTATCTATCTACCTACCTACCTACCTATCTGTATCTATTTACCTACCTTCCTACCTATCTGTATCTATCAATCTACCTACCTACCTATCTGTATCTATCTATCTAACTACCTACCTATCTCTATCTATCTATCTAACTACCTACCTATCTGTATCTATCAATCTACCTACCTACCTATCTGTATCTATTAATCTACCTACCTAGCTATCTCTATCTATCTATCTACCTACCTATCTGTATCTATCTATCTACCTAGCTACCTATCTGTATCTATCAATCTACCTACCTACCTATCTCTATCTATCTATTTACCTACCTACCTATCTCTATCTATCTATTTACCTACATACCTATCTCTATCTATCTATCTACCTACCTACCTATCTGTATCTATCTATCTACCTACCTGCCTATCTGTATCTACCTACCTACCTACCTATCTGTATCTATCTACCTACCTACCTATCTGTATCTATCTATCTATCTACCTACCTACCTACCTACCTATCTGTATCTATCTATCTACCTAGCTACCTATCTGTATCTATCAATCTACCTACCTACCTATCTCTATCTATCTATTTACCTACCTACCTATCTGTATCTATCTATCTACCTACCTACCTATCTGTATTTATCTATCTACCTACCTACCTATCTGTATCTATCTATCTACCTAGCTACCTATCTGTATCTATCAATCTACCTACCTACCAATCTCTATCTATCTATTTACCTACCTACCTATCTCTATCTATCTATCTACCTACCTACCTATCTGTATCTATCAATCTACCTACCTACCTATCTGTATCTATCAATCTACCTACCTACCTATCTGTATCTATCAATCTACCTACCTACCTATCTCTATCTATCTATCTACCTACCTATCTCTATCTATCTACCTACCTACCTACCTATCTGTATCTATCTATCTACCTACCTACCTATCTGTATCTATCTACCTACCTACCTTCCTACCTACCTATCTCTATCTATCTACCTACCTACCTATCTGTATCTATCTATCTAACTACCTACCTATCTCTATCTATCTATCTATCTATCTATCTACCTAGCTACCTATCTGTATCTATCAATCTACCTACCTACCTATCTCTATCTATCTATTTACCTACCTACCTATCTGTATCTATCTATCTACCTACCTACCTATCTGTATTTATCTATCTACCTACCTACCTATCTGTATCTATCTATCTACCTAGCTACCTATCTGTATCTATCAATCTACCTACCTACCAATCTCTATCTATCTATTTACCTACCTACCTATCTCTATCTATCTATCTACCTACCTACCTATCTGTATCTATCAATCTACCTACCTACCTATCTGTATCTATCAATCTACCTACCTACCTATCTGTATCTATCAATCTACCTACCTACCTATCTGTATCTATCAATCTACCTACCTACCTATCTCTATCTATCTATCTACCTACCTATCTCTATCTATCTACCTACCTACCTACCTATCTGTATCTATCTACCTACCTACCTACCTATCTGTATCTATTTACCTACCTTCCTACCTATCTGTATCTATCAATCTACCTACCTACCTATCTGTATCTATCTATCTAACTACCTACCTATCTCTATCTATCTATCTAACTACCTACCTATCTGTATCTATCAATCTACCTACCTACCTATCTGTATCTATTAATCTACCTACCTAGCTATCTCTATCTATCTATCTACCTACCTATCTGTATCTATCTATCTACCTAGCTACCTATCTGTATCTATCAATCTACCTACCTACCTATCTCTATCTATCTATTTACCTATCTACCTATCTCTATCTATCTATTTACCTACATACCTATCTCTATCTATCTATCTACCTACCTACCTATCTGTATCTATCTATCTACCTACCTGCCTATCTGTATCTACCTACCTACCTACCTATCTGTATCTATCTACCTACCTACCTATCTGTATCTATCTATCTATCTACCTACCTACCTACCTACCTATCTGTATCTATCTATCTACCTAGCTACCTATCTGTATCTATCAATCTACCTACCTACCTACCTATCTCTATCTATCTATTTACCTACCTACCTATCTGTATCTATCTATCTACCTACCTACCTATCTGTATTTATCTATCTACCTACCTACCTATCTGTATCTATCTATCTACCTAGCTACCTATCTGTATCTATCAATCTACCTACCTACCAATCTCTATCTATCTATTTACCTACCTACCTATCTCTATCTATCTATCTACCTACCTACCTATCTGTATCTATCAATCTACCTACCTACCTATCTGTATCTATCAATCTACCTACCTACCTATCTGTATCTATCAATCTACCTACCTACCTATCTCTATCTATCTATCTACCTACCTATCTCTATCTATCTACCTACCTACCTACCTATCTGTATCTATCTATCTACCTACCTACCTATCTGTATCTATCTACCTACCTACCTTCCTACCTACCTATCTCTATCTATCTACCTACCTACCTATCTGTATCTATCTATCTAACTACCTACCTATCTCTATCTATCTATCTATCTATCTATCTATCTATCTACCTAGCTACCTATCTGTATCTATCAATCTACCTACCTACCTATCTGTATCTATCAATCTACCTACCTACCTATCTCTATCTATCTATCTATCTACCTACCTCTATCTATCTATCTACCTACCTACCTATCTGTATTTATCTATCTATCTACCTACCTATCTGTATCTATCTATCTACCTACCTACCTACCTATCTGTATCTATCTATCTACCTAGCTACCTATCTGTATCTATCAATCTACCTACCTACCTATCTCTATCTATCTATTTACCTACCTACCTATCTCTATCTATCTACCTACCTACCTATCTCTATCTATCTACCTACCTACCTACCTATCTGTATCTATCTATCTACCTACCTACCTATCTGTATCTATCTACCTACCTACCTTCCTACCTACCTATCTCTATCTATCTACCTACCTACCTATCTGTATCTATCTATCTAACTACCTACCTATCTCTATCTATCTATCTATCTACCTAGCTACCTATCTGTATCTATCAATCTACCTATCTCTATCTATCTATCTACCTACCTACCTCTATCTATCTATCTACCTACCTACCTATCTGTATTTATCTATCTACCTACCTACCTATCTGTATCTATCTATCTACCTACCTACCTATCTGTATCTATCTATCTACCTAGCTACCTATCTGTATCTATCAATCTACCTACCTACCTATCTCTATCTATCTATTTACCTACCTACCTATCTCTATCTATCTACCTACCTACCTATCTGTATCTATCTATCTTCCTACCTACCTATCTGTATGTATCTACCTACCTACCTATCTGTATCTATCAATCTACCTACCTACCTATCTCTATCTATCTACCTACCTACCTACCTATCTGTATCTATCTATCTACCTTCCTACCTATCTGTATCTATATACCTACCTACCTACCTACCTATCTGTATCTATCAATCTACCTACCTACCTATCTGTATCTATCTATCTAACTACCTACCTATCTCTATCTATCTATCTACCTAGCTACCTATCTGTATCTATCAATCTACCTACCTACCTATCTGTATCTATCAATCTACCTACCTACCTATCTCTATCTATCTATCTACCTACCTACCTATCTCTATCTATCTACCTACCTACCTATCTGTATTTATCTATCAACCTACCTACCTATCTGTATCTATCTATCTACCTAGCTACCTATCTGTATCTATCAATCTACCTACCTACCTATCTCTATCTATCTATTTACCTACCTACCTATCTCTATCTATCTATTTACCTACATACCTATCTCTATCTATCTATCTACCTACCTACCTATCTGTATCTATCTATCTACCTACCTATCTGTATCTATCTATCTATCTACCTACCTACCTATCTGTATCTATCTATCTACCTAGCTACCTATCTGTATCTATCAATCTACCTACCTACCTATCTCTATCTATCTATTTACCTACCTACCTATCTGTATCTATCTACCTACCTACCTACCTATCTGTATTTATCTATCTACCTACCTACCTATCTGTATCTATCTATCTACCTAGCTACCTATCTGTATCTATCAATCTACCTACCTACCAATCTCTATCTATTTACCTACCTACCTATCTCTATCTATCTATCTACCTACCTACCTATCTGTATCTATCTACCTACCTTCCTACCTATCTGTATCTATCAATCTACCTACCTACCTATCTCTATCTATCTATTTACCTACCTACCTATCTGTATCTATCTATCTACTACCTACCTATCTGTATTTATCTAATCTACCTACCTACCTATCTGTATCTATCTATCTACCTAGCTACCTATTTGTATCTATCAATCTACCTACGTACCAATCTCTATCTATTTACCTACCTACCTATCTCTATCTATCTATCTACCTACCTACCTATCTGTATCTATCTATCTACCTACCTACCTATCTGTATCTATCAATCTACCTACCTACCTATCTGTATCTATCAATCTACCTACCTACCTATCTCTATCTATCTATCTACCTACCTACCTCTATCTATCTATCTACCTACCTACCTATCTGTATTTATCTATCTACCTACCTACCTATCTGTATCTATCTATCTACCTACCTACCTATCTCTATCTATCTACCTACCTACCTACCTATCTGTATCTATCTATCTACCTACCTACCTATCTGTATCTATATACCTACCTACCTACCTACCTATCTGTATCTATCAATCTACCTACCTACCTATCTGTATCTATCTATCTAACTACCTACCTATCTCTATCTATCTATCTACCTAGCTACCTATCTGTATCTATCAATCTACCTACCTACCTATCTGTATCTATCAATCTACCTACCTACCTATCTCTATCTATCTATCTACCTACCTACCTATCTCTATCTATCTACCTACCTACCTATCTGTATTTATCTACCTACCTACCTATCTGTATCTATCTATCTACCTAGCTACCTATCTGTATCTATCAATCTACCTACCTACCTATCTCTATCTATCTATTTACCTACCTACCTATCTCTATCTATCTATTTACCTACATACCTATCTCTATCTATCTATCTACCTACCTACCTATCTGTATCTATCTATCTACCTACCTGCCTATCTGTATCTACCTACCTACCTACCTATCTGTATCTATCTACCTACCTACCTATCTGTATCTATCTATATATCTACCTACCTACCTATCTGTATCTATCAATCTACCTACCTACCTATCTCTATCTATCTATTTACCTACCTACCTATCTGTATCTATCTATCTACCTACCTACCTATCTGTATTTATCTATCTACCTACCTACCTATCTGTATCTATCTATCTACCTAGCTACCTATCTGTATCTATCAATCTACCTACCTACCAATCTCTATCTATCTATTTACCTACCTACCTATCTCTATCTATCTATCTACCTACCTACCTATCTGTATCTATCAATCTACCTAGCTACCTATCTGTATCTATCAATCTACCTACCTACCTATCTGTATCTACCTACCTACCTACCTACCTATCTGTATCTATCTACCTACCTACCTATATGTATCTATCTATCTATCTACCTACCTACCTACCTATCTGTATCTATCTATCTACCTAGCTACCTATCTGTATCTATCAATCTACCTACCTACCTATCTCTATCTATCTATTTACCTACCTACCTATCTGTATCTATCTATCTATCTATCTACCTACCTATCTGTATCTATCTATCTACCTACCTAGCTATCTGTATCTATCAATCTACCTACCTACCTATCTGTATCTATCAATCTACCTACCTACCTATCTGTATCTATCTATCTACCTACCTACCTATCTGTATCTATCAATCTACCTACCTACCTATCTGTATCTATCAATCTACCTACCTACCTATCTCTATCTATCTACCTACCTACCTACCTATCTGTATCTATCTATCTACCTACCTACCTATCTGTATCTATCTACCTACCTACCTACCTATCTGTATCTATCAATCTACCTACCTACCTATCTGTATCTATCTATCTACCTACCTACCTATCTGTATCTATCTATCTAACTACCTACCTATCTCTATCTATCTATCTACCTAGCTACCTATCTGTATCTATCAATCTACCTACCTACCTATCTGTATCTATCAATCTACCTACCTACCTATCTCTATCTATCTACCTACCTACCTACCTATCTGTATCTATCTATCTACCTACCTACCTATCTGTATCTATATACCTACCTACCTACCTACCTATCTGTATCTATCAATCTACCTACCTACCTATCTGTATCTATCTATCTAACTACCTACCTATCTCTATCTATCTATCTACCTAGCTACCTATCTGTATCTATCAATCTACCTACCTACCTATCTTTATCTATCAATCTACCTACCTACCTATCTCTATCTATCTATCTACCTACCTACCTATCTCTATCTATCTACCTACCTACCTATCTGTATTTATCTATCTACCTACCTACCTACCTATCTGTATCTCTCTATCTACCTAGCTACCTATCTGTATCTATCAATCTACCTACCTACCTATCTGTATCTACCTACCTACCTACCTATCTGTATCTATCTACCTACCTACCTATCTGTATCTATCTATCTATCTACCTACCTACCTACCTATCTGTATCTATCTATCTACCTAGCTACCTATCTGTATCTATCAATCTACCTACCTACCTATCTCTATCTATCTATTTACCTACCTACCTATCTGTATCTATCTATCTATCTATCTACCTACCTATCTGTATCTATCTATCTACCTACCTAGCTATCTGTATCTATCTATCTACCTACCTACCTATCTGTATCTATCAATCTACCTACCTACCTATCTGTATCTATCAATCTACCTACCTACCTATCTGTATCTATCTATCTACCTAGCTACCTATCTGTATCTATCAATCTACCTACCTACCTATCTCTATCTATCTATTTACCTACCAACCTATCTGTATCTATCTATCTATCTACCTACCTATCTATCTGTATCTATCTATCTACCTACCTACCTATCTGTATTTATCTATCTATCTACCTACCTACCTATCTGTATCTATCAATCTACCTACCTACCTATCTGTATCTATCAATCTACCTACCTACCTATCTGTATCTATCTATCTACCTACCTACCTATCTGTATCTATCAATCTACCTACCTACCTATCTGTATCTATCAATCTACCTACCTACCTATCTCTATCTATCTACCTACCTACCTACCTATCTGTATCTATCTATCTACCTTCCTACCTATCTGTATCTATCTACCTACCTACCTACCTATCTGTATCTATCAATCTACCTACCTACCTATCTGTATCTATCTATCTACCTACCTACCTATCTGTATCTATCTATCTAACTACCTACCTATCTCTATCTATCTATCTACCTAGCTACCTATCTGTATCTATCAATCTACCTACCTACCTATCTGTATCTATCAATCTACCTACCTACCTATCTCTATCTATCTATCTACCTACCTACCTCTATCTATCTATCTACCTACCTACCTATCTGTATTTATCTATCTACCTACCTACCTATCTGTATCTATCTATCTACCTACCTACCTATCTGTATCTATCTATCTACCTACCTACCTATCTGTATCTATCAATCTACCTACCTACCTATCTCTATCTATCTATTTACCTACCTACCTATCTCTATCTATCTACCTACCTACCTATCTGTATCTATCTATCTTCCTACCTACCTATCTGTATCTATCTACCTACCTACCTATCTGTATCTATCAATCTACCTACCTACCTATCTCTATCTATCTACCTACCTACCGACCTATCTGTATCTATCTATCTACCTACCTACCTATCTGTATCTATATACCTACCTACCTACCTACCTATCTGTATCTATCAATCTACCTACCTACCTATCTGTATCTATCTCTCTAACTACCTACCTATCTCTATCTATCTACCTAGCTACCTATCTGTATCTATCAATCTACCTACCTATCTATCTTTATCTATCAATCTACCTACCTACCTATCTCTATCTATCTATCTATCTACCTACCTACCTATCTCTATCTATCTATCTACCTACCTACCTATCTGTATTTATCTATCTACCTACCTACCTATCTGTATCTCTCTATCTACCTAGCTACCTATCTGTATCTATCAATCTACCTACCTACCTATCTCTATCTATCTATTTACCTACCTACCTATCTGTATCTATCTATCTACCTACCTACCTATCTGTATCTATCAATCTACCTACCTACCTATCTGTATCTATCAATCTACCTACCTACCTATCTCTATCTATCTATCTACGTACCTATCTCTATCTATCTACCTACCTACCTACCTATCTGTATCTATCTATCTACCTACCTACCTATCTGTATCTATCTACCTACCTTCCTACCTACCTATCTCTATCTATCTACCTACCTACTTATCTGTATCTATCTATCTAACTACCTACCTATCTCTATCTATCTATCTATCTATCTATCTATCTATCTATCTATCTATCTATCTAACTACCTACCTATCTGTATCTATCAATCTACCTACCTACCTATCTGTATCTATCAATCTACCTACCTACCTATCTGTATCTATCAATCTACCTACCTACCTATCTCTATCTATCTATCTATCTACCTATCTCTATCTACCTACCTACCTACCTACCTATCTGTATCTATCTATCTACCTACCTACCTATCTGTATCTATATACCTACCTACCTACCTACCTATCTGTATCTATCAATCTACCTACCTACCTATCTGTATCTATCTATCTAACTACCTACCTATCTCTATCTATCTATCTACCTAGCTACCTATCTGTATCTATCAATCTACCTACCTACCTATCTTTATCTATCAATCTACCTACCTACCTATCTCTATCTACCTACCTACCTACCTATCTCTATCTATCTATCTACCTACCTAGCTATCTGTATCTATCTATCTACCTGCCTACCTATCTCTATCTATCTATTTACCTACCAACCTATCTGTATCTATCTATCTATCTACCTACCTATCTATCTGTATCTATCTATCTACCTACCTACCTATCTGTATTTATCTATCTATCTACCTACCTACCTATCTGTATCTATCAATCTACCTACCTACCTATCTGTATCTATCAATCTACCTACCTACCTATCTGTATCTATCTATCTACCTACCTACCTATCTGTATCTATCAATCTACCTACCTACCTATCTGTATCTATCAATCTACCTACCTACCTATCTCTATCTATCTACCTACCTACCTACCTATCTGTATCTATCTATCTACCTACCTACCTATCTGTATCTATCTACCTACCTACCTACCTATCTGTATCTATCAATCTACCTACCTACCTATCTGTATCTATCTATCTACCTACCTACCTATCTGTATCTATCTATCTAACTACCTACCTATCTCTATCTATCTATCTACCTAGCTACCTATCTGTATCTATCAATCTACCTACCTACCTATCTGTATCTATCAATCTACCTACCTACCTATCTCTATCTATCTATCTACCTACCTACCTCTATCTATCTATCTACCTACCTACGTATCTGTATTTATCTATCTACCTACCTACCTATCTGTATCTATCTATCTACCTACCTACCTATCTGTATCTATCTATCTACCTACCTACCTATCTGTATCTATCTATCTACCTACCTACCTATCTGTATCTATCAATCTACCTACCTACCTATCTCTATCTATCTATTTACCTACCTACCTATCTCTATCTATCTACCTACCTACCTATCTGTATCTATCTATCTTCCTACCTACCTATCTGTATCTATCTACCTACCTACCTATCTGTATCTATCAATCTACCTACCTACCTATCTCTATCTATCTACCTACCTACCGACCTATCTGTATCTATCTATCTACCTACCTACCTATCTGTATCTATATACCTACCTACCTACCTACCTATCTGTATCTATCAATCTACCTACCTACCTATCTGTATCTATCTCTCTAACTACCTACCTATCTCTATCT
>JAKSXO010000334.1:17500-66502 GCA_024509115.1 Crotalus helleri
CTACCTATCTCTATCTACCTACCTACCTACCTACCTATCTGTATCTATCTATCTACCTACCTACCTATCTGTATCTATATACCTACCTACCTACCTACCTATCTGTATCTATCAATCTACCTACCTACCTATCTGTATCTATCTATCTACCTACCTAGCTATCTGTATCTATCTATCTACCTACCTACCTATCTGTATCTATCAATCTACCTACCTACCTATCTGTATCTATCAATCTACCTACCTACCTATCTGTATCTATCTATCTACCTAGCTACCTATCTGTATCTATCAATCTACCTACCTACCTATCTCTATCTATCTATTTACCTACCAACCTATCTGTATCTATCTATCTATCTACCTACCTATCTATCTGTATCTATCTATCTACCTACCTACCTATCTGTATTTATCTATCTATCTACCTACCTACCTATCTGTATCTATCAATCTACCTACCTACCTATCTGTAACTATCAATCTACCTACCTACCTATCTGTATCTATCTATCTACCTACCTACCTATCTGTATCTATCAATCTACCTACCTACCTATCTGTATCTATCAATCTACCTACCTACCTATCTCTATCTATCTACCTACCTACCTACCTATCTGTATCTATCTATCTACCTACCTACCTATCTGTATCTATCTACCTACCTACCTACCTATCTGTATCTATCAATCTACCTACCTACCTATCTGTATCTATCTATCTACCTACCTACCTATCTGTATCTATCTATCTAACTACCTACCTATCTCTATCTATCTATCTACCTAGCTACCTATCTGTATCTATCAATCTACCTACCTACCTATCTGTATCTATCAATCTACCTACCTACCTATCTCTATCTATCTATCTACCTACCTACCTCTATCTATCTATCTACCTACCTACCTATCTGTATTTATCTATCTACCTACCTACCTATCTGTATCTATCTATCTACCTACCTACCTATCTGTATCTATCTATCTACCTACCTACCTATCTGTATCTATCAATCTACCTACCTACCTATCTCTATCTATCTATTTACCTACCTACCTATCTCTATCTATCTACCTACCTACCTATCTGTATCTATCTATCTTCCTACCTACCTATCTGTATCTATCTACCTACCTACCTATCTGTATCTATCAATCTACCTACCTACCTATCTCTATCTATCTACCTACCTACCGACCTATCTGTATCTATCTATCTACCTACCTACCTATCTGTATCTATATACCTACCTACCTACCTACCTATCTGTATCTATCAATCTACCTACCTACCTATCTGTATCTATCTCTCTAACTACCTACCTATCTCTATCTATCTACCTAGCTACCTATCTGTATCTATCAATCTACCTACCTACCTATCTTTATCTATCAATCTACCTACCTACCTATCTCTATCTATCTATCTATCTACCTACCTACCTATCTCTATCTATCTATCTACCTACCTACCTATCTGTATTTATCTATCTACCTACCTACCTATCTGTATCTCTCTATCTACCTAGCTACCTATCTGTATCTATCAATCTACCTACCTACCTATCTCTATCTATCTATTTACCTACCTACCTATCTGTATCTATCTATCTACCTACCTACCTATCTGTATCTATCAATCTACCTACCTACCTATCTGTATCTATCAATCTACCTACCTACCTATCTCTATCTATCTATCTACGTACCTATCTCTATCTATCTACCTACCTACCTACCTATCTGTATCTATCTATCTACCTACCTACCTATCTGTATCTATCTACCTACCTTCCTACCTACCTATCTCTATCTATCTACCTACCTACTTATCTGTATCTATCTATCTAACTACCTACCTATCTCTATCTATCTATCTATCTATCTATCTAACTACCTACCTATCTGTATCTATCAATCTACCTACCTACCTATCTGTATCTATCAATCTACCTACCTACCTATCTGTATCTATCAATCTACCTACCTACCTATCTCTATCTATCTATCTACCTACCTATCTCTATCTACCTACCTACCTACCTACCTATCTGTATCTATCTATCTACCTACCTACCTATCTGTATCTATATACCTACCTACCTACCTACCTATCTGTATCTATCAATCTACCTACCTACCTATCTGTATCTATCTATCTAACTACCTACCTATCTCTATCTATCTATCTACCTAGCTACCTATCTGTATCTATCAATCTACCTACCTACCTATCTTTATCTATCAATCTACCTACCTACCTATCTCTATCTACCTACCTACCTACCTATCTCTATCTATCTATCTACCTACCTATCTGTATTTATCTATCTACCTACCTACCTATCTGTATCTATCTATCTACCTAGCTACCTATCTGTATCTATCAATCTACCTACGTACCTATCTCTATCTATTTACCTACCTACCTATCTCTATCTATCTATTTACCTACATACCTATCTCTATCTATCTATCTACCTACCTACCTATCTGTATCTATCTATCTACCTACCTGCCTATCTGTATCTACCTACCTACCTACCTATCTGTATCTATCTACCTACCTACCTATCTGTATCTATCTATCTATCTACCTACCTACCTACCTATCTGTATCTATCTATCTACCTAGCTACCTATCTGTATCTAACAATCTACCTACCTACCTATCTCTATCTATCTATTTACCTACCTACCTATCTGTATCTATCTATCTACCTACCTATCTGTATTTATCTATCTACCTACCTACCTATCTGTATCTATCTATCTACCTAGCTACCTATCTGTATCTATCAATCTACCTACCTACCAATCTCTATCTATCTATTTACCTACCTACCTCTCTATCTATCTATCTACCTACCTACCTATCTGTATCTATCTATCTACCTACCTACCTATCTGTATCTATCAATCTACCTACCTACCTATCTGTATCTATCAATCTATCTACCTACCTATCTGTATCTATCAATCTACCTACCTACCTATCTCTATCTATCTATCTACGTACCTATCTCTATCTATCTACCTACCTACCTACCTATCTGTATCTATCTATCTACCTACCTACCTATCTGTATCTATCTACCTACCTTCCTACCTACCTATCTCTATCTATCTACCTACCTACCTATCTGTATCTATCTATCTAACTACCTACCTATCTCTATCTATCTATCTATCTATCTATCTACCTACCTACCTATCTGTATCTATCAATCTACCTACCTACCTATCTGTATCTATCAATCTACCTACCTACCTATCTCTATCTATCTATCTACCTACCTATCTCTATCTATCTACCTACCTACCTACCTGTCTGTATCTATCTATCTACCTACCTATTTATCTGTATCTATCTACCTACCTACCTACCTATCTGTATCTATCAATCTACCTACCTACCTATCTGTATCTATCTATCTACCTACCTACCTATCTGTATCTATCTATCTAACTACCTACCTATCTCTATCTATCTATCTACCTAGCTACCTATCTGTATCTATCAATCTACCTACCTACCTATCTGTATCTATCAATCTACCTACCTACCTATCTCTATCTATCTATCTACCTACCTACCTCTATCTATCTATCTACCTACCTACCTATCTGTATTTATCTATCTACCTACCTACCTATCTGTATCTATCTATCTTCCTACCTACCTATCTGTATCTATCTATCTACCTAGCTACCTATCTGTATCTATCAATCTACCTACCTACCTATCTCTATCTATCTATTTACCTACCTACCTATCTCTATCTATCTACCTACCTACCTATGTGTATCTATCTATCTTCCTACCTACCTATCTGTATCTATCTACCTACCTACCTATCTGTATCTATCAATCTACCTACCTACCTATCTCTATCTATCTGCCTGCCTACCTATCTCTATCTATCTACCTACCTACCTACCTACCTACCTATCAGTATCTATCTACCTACCTACCTATCTGTATCTATCTATCTATCTACCTAGCTACCTATCTGTATCTATCAATCTACCTACCTACCTATCTCTATCTATTTACCTACCTACCTACCTATCTATCTATCTATCTATCTATCTATCTATCTATCTATCTATCTATCTATCTATCTATCTATCTATCTACCTACCTAGCTATCTGTATCTATCTATCTACCTACCTACCTATCTGTATCTATCAATCTACCTACCTACCTATCTGTATCTATCAATCTACCTACCTACCTATCTGTATCTATCTATCTACCTAGCTACCTATCTGTATCTATCAATCTACCTACCTACCTATCTCTATCTATCTATTTACCTACCTACCTATCTGTATCTATCTATCTACCTACCTACCTATCTGTATCTATCTATCTAACTACCTACCTATCTCTATCTATCTATCTACCTAGCTACCTATCTTATCTATCAATCTACCTACCTACCTATCTGTATCTATCAATCTACCTACCTACCTATCTCTATCTATCTATCTACCTACCTACCTATCTCTATCTATCTATCTACCTACCTACCTATCTGTATTTATCTATCTACCTACCTACCTATCTGTATCTATCTATCTACCTAGCTACCTATCTGTATCTATCAATCTACCTACCTACCTATCTCTATCTATCTATTTACCTACCTACCTATCTCTATCTATCTATCTACCTACCTACCTATCTGTATCTATCTATCTACCTACCTACCTATCTGTATCTATCTATCTATCTATCTACCTACCTACCTATCTGTATCTATCTACCTACCTACCTATCTGTATCTATCAATCTACCTACCTACCTATCTCTATCTATCTGCCTACCTACCTATCTCTATCTATCTACCTACCTACCTACCTACCTATCAGTATCTATCTACCTACCTACCTATCTGTATCTATCTATCTATCTATCTACCTAGCTACCTATCTGTATCTATCAATCTACCTACCTACCTATCTCTATCTATTTACCTACCTACCTACCTATCTCTATCTATCTATCTATCTATCTATCTATCTATCTATCTATCTATCTATCTATCTATCTATCTATCTATCTATCTACCTACCTACCTATCTGTATCTATCTATCTACCTACCTAGCTATCTGTATCTATCTATCTACCTACCTACCTATCTGTATCTATCAATCTACCTACCTACCTATCTGTATCTATCAATCTACCTACCTACCTATCTGTATCTATCTATCTACCTAGCTACCTATCTGTATCTATCAATCTACCTACCTACCTATCTCTATCTATCTATTTACCTACCAACCTATCTGTATCTATCTATCTACCTACCTACCTATCTGTATCTATCTACCTACCTACCTATCTATCTGTATCTATCTATCTACCTACCTACCTATCTGTATTTATCTATCTATCTACCTACCTACCTATCTGTATCTATCAATCTACCTACCTACCTATCTGTATCTATCAATCTACCTACCTACCTATCTGTATCTATCTACCTACCTACCTATCTGTATCTATCAATCTACCTACCTACCTATCTCTATCTATCTACCTACCTACCTATCTGTATCTATCTATCTACCTACCTACCTATCTGTATCTATCTACCTACCTACCTACCTATCTGTATCTATCAATCTACCTACCTACCTATCTGTATCTATCTATCTACCTACCTACCTATCTGTATCTATCTATCTAACTACCTACCTATCTCTATCTATCTATCTATCTACCTAGCTTCCTATCTGTATCTATCAATCTACCTACCTACCTATCTGTATCTATCAATCTACCTACCTACCTATCTCTATCTATCTATCTACCTACCTACCTCTATCTATCTATCTACCTACCTACCTATCTGTATTTATCTATCTACCTACCTACCTATCTGTATCTATCTATCTACCTACCTACCTATCTGTATCTATCTATCTACCTACCTACCTATCTGTATCTATCAATCTACCTACCTACCTATCTCTATCTATCTATTTACCTACCTACCTATCTCTATCTATCTACCTACCTACCTATCTGTATCTATCTATCTTCCTACCTACCTATCTGTATCTATCTACCTACCTACCTATCTGTATCTATCAATCTACCTACCTACCTATCTCTATCTATCTACCTACCTACCTACCTATTTGTATCTATCTATCTACCTACCTACCTATCTGTATCTATATACCTACCTACCTACCTACCTATCTGTATCTATCAATCTACCTACCTACCTATCTGTATCTATCTATCTAACTACCTACCTATCTCTATCTATCTATCTACCTAGCTACCTATCTGTATCTATCAATCTACCTACCTACCTATCTTTATCTATCAATCTACCTACCTACCTATCTCTATCTATCTATCTACCTACCTACCTATCTATCTATCTATCTACCTACCTACCTATCTGTATTTATCTATCTACCTACCTACCTATCTGTATCTATCTATCTACCTAGCTACCTATCTGTATCTATCAATCTACCTACCTACCTATCTCTATCTATCTATTTACCTACCTACCTATCTCTATCTATTTACCTACATACCTATCTCTATCTATCTATCTATCTATCTATCTATCTATCTATCTATCTATCTATCTATCTATCTACCTACCTACCTATCTGTATCTATCTATCTACCTACCTGCCTATCTGTATCTACCTACCTACCTACCTATCTGTATCTATCTACCTACCTACCTATCTGTATCTATCTATCTACCTACCTACCTACCTATCTATATCTATCTATCTACCTAGCTACCTATCTGTATCTATCAATCTACCTACCTACCTATCTCTATCTATCTATTTACCTACCTACCTATCTGTATCTATCTATCTATCTACCTACCTATCTGTATTTATCTATCTACCTACCTACCTATCTGTATCTATCTATCTACCTAGCTACCTATCTGTATCTATCAATCTACCTTCCTACCAATCTCTATCTATCTATTTACCTACCTACCTCTCTATCTATCTATCTACCTACCTACCTATCTGTATCTATCTATCTACCTACCTACCTATCTGTATCTATCAATCTACCTACCTACCTATCTGTATCTATCAATCTACCTACCTACCTATCTCTATCTATCTATCTACGTACCTATCTCTATCTATCTACCTACCTACCTACCTATCTGTATCTATCTATCTACCTACCTACCTATCTGTATCTACCTACCTTCCTACCTACCTATCTCTATCTATCTACCTATCTACCTATCTGTATCTATCTATCTAACTACCTACCTATCTCTATCTATCTATCTATCTATCTATCTATCTATCTATCTATCTATCTAACTACCTACCTATCTGTATCTATCAATCTACCTACCTACCTATCTGTATCTATCAATCTACCTACCTACCTATCTGTATCTATCAATCTACCTACCTACCTATCTCTATCTATCTATCTACCTACCTATCTCTATCTATCTACCTACCTACCTACCTATCTGTATCTATCGATCTACCTACCTACCTATCTGTATCTATATACCTACCTACCTACCTACCTATCTGTATCTATCAATCTACCTACCTACCTATCTGTATCTATCTATCTAACTACCTACCTATCTCTATCTATCTATCTACCTAGCTACCTATCTGTATCTATCAATCTACCTACCTACCTATCTTTATCTATCAATCTACCTACCTACCTATCTCTATCTATCTATCTACCTACCTACCTATCTCTATCTATCTATCTACCTACCTACCTATCTGTATTTATCTATCTACCTACCTACCTATCTGTATCTATCTATCTACCTAGCTACCTATCTGGATCTATCAATCTACCTACCTACCTATCTCTATCTATCTATTTACCTACCTACCTACCTATCTCTATCTATCTATTTACCTACATACCTATCTCTATCTATCTATCTACCTACCTACCTATCTGTATCTGTCTATCTACCTACCTGCCTATCTGTATCTACCTACCTACCTACCTATCTGTATCTATCTACCTACCTACCTATCTGTATCTATCTATCTATCTACCTACCTACCTACCTACCTACCTATCTGTATCTATCTATCTACCTAGCTACCTATCTGTATCTAACAATCTACCTACCTACCTATCTCTATCTATCTATTTACCTACCTACCTATCTGTATCTATCTATCTATCTACCTACCTATCTGTATTTATCTATCTACCTACCTACCTATCTGTATCTATCTATCTATCTACCTAGCTACCTATCTGTATCTATCAATCTACCTACCTACCAATCTCTATCTATCTATTTACCTACCTACCTCTCTATCTATCTATCTACCTACCTACCTATCTGTATCTATCTATCTACCTACATACATATCTGTATCTATCAATCTACCTACCTACCTATCTGTATCTATCAATCTACCTACCTACCTATCTGTATCTATCAATCTACCTACCTACCTATCTCTATCTATCTATCTACGTACCTATCTCTATCTACCTACCTACCTACCTATCTGTATCTATCTATCTACCTACCTACCTATCTGTATCTATCTACCTACCTTCCTACCTACCTATCTCTATCTATCTACCTACCTACCTATCTGTATCTATCTATCTAACTACCTACCTATCTCTATCTATCTATCTATCTATCTACCTACCTACCTATCTGTATCTATCAATCTACCTACCTACCTATCTGTATCTATCAATCTACCTACCTATCTGTATCTATCAATCTACCTACCTACCTATCTCTATCTATCTATCTACCTACCTATCTCTATCTATCTACCTACCTACCTACCTATCTGTATCTATATATCTACCTACATACATATCTGTATCTATCAATCTACCTACCTACCTATCTGTATCTATCAATCTACCTACCTACCTATCTGTATCTATCAATCTACCTACCTACCTATCTCTATCTATCTATCTACGTACCTATCTCTATCTACCTACCTACCTACCTATCTGTATCTATCTATCTACCTACCTACCTATCTGTATCTATCTACCTACCTTCCTACCTACCTATCTCTATCTATCTACCTACCTACCTATCTGTATCTATCTATCTAACTACCTACCTATCTCTATCTATCTATCTATCTACCTACCTACCTATCTGTATCTATCAATCTACCTACCTACCTATCTGTATCTATCAATCTACCTACCTATCTGTATCTATCAATCTACCTACCTACCTATCTCTATCTATCTATCTACCTACCTATCTCTATCTATCTATCTACCTACCTACCTATCTGTATCTATCTACCTACCTACCTACCTATCTGTATCTATCAATCTACCTACCTACCTATCTGTATCTATCTATCTACCTACCTACCTATCTGTATCTATCTATCTAACTACCTACCTATCTCTATCTATCTATCTACCTAGCTACCTATCTGTATCTATCAATCTACCTACCTACCTATCTGTATCTATCAATCTACCTACCTACCTATCTCTATCTATCTATCTACCTACCTACCTCTATCTATCTACCTACCTATCTGTATTTATCTATCTACCTACCTACCTATCTGTATCTATCTATCTACCTACCTACCTATCTGTATCTATCTATCTACCTAGCTACCTATCTGTATCTATCAATCTACCTACCTACCTATCTCTATCTATCAATTTACCTACCTACCTATCTCTATCTATCTACCTACCTACCTATCTGTATCTATCTATCTTCCTACCTACCTATCTGTATCTATCTACCTACCTACCTATCTGTATCTATCAATCTACCTACCTACCTATCTCTATCTACCTACCTACCTACCTATCTGTATCTATCTATCTACCTACCTACCTATCTGTATCTATATACCTACCTACCTACCTACCTATCTGTATCTATCAATCTACCTACCTACCTATCTGTATCTATCTATCTAACTACCTACCTATCTCTATCTATCTATTTACCTACCTACCTCTCTATCTATCTATCTACCTACCTACCTATCTGTATCTATCTATCTACCTACATACATATCTGTATCTATCAATCTACCTACCTACCTATCTGTATCTATCAATCTACCTACCTACCTATCTGTATCTATCAATCTACCTACCTACCTATCTCTATCTATCTATCTACGTACCTATCTCTATCTACCTACCTACCTACCTATCTGTATCTATCTATCTACCTACCTACCTATCTGTATCTATCTACCTACCTTCCTACCTACCTATCTCTATCTATCTACCTACCTACCTATCTGTATCTATCTATCTAACTACCTACCTATCTCTATCTATCTATCTATCTATCTACCTACCTACCTATCTGTATCTATCTATCTACGTACCTATCTCTATCTACCTACCTACCTACCTATCTGTATCTATCTATCTACCTACCTACCTATCTGTATCTATCTACCTACCTTCCTACCTACCTATCTCTATCTATCTACCTACCTACCTATCTGTATCTATCTATCTACCTACCTGCCTATCTGTATCTACCTACCTACCTACCTATCTGTATCTATCTACCTACCTACCTATCTGTATCTATCTATCTATCTACCTACCTACCTACCTACCTATCTGTATCTATCTATCTAACTACCTACCTATCTCTATCTATCTATCTACCTAGCTACCTATCTGTATCTATCAATCTACCTACCTACCTATCTCTATCTATCTATTTACCTACCTACCTATCTGTATCTATCTATCTACCTACCTACCTATCTGTATTTATCTATCTACCTACCTACCTATCTTTATCTATCTATCTACCTAGCTACCTATCTGTATCTATCAATCTACCTACCTACCAATCTCTATCTATTTACCTACCTACCTATCTGTATCTATCTATCTACCTACCTACCTATCTGTATCTATCAATCTACCTACCTACCTATCTGTATCTATCAATCTACCTACCTACCTATCTGTATCTATCAATCTACCTACCTACCTATCTCTATCTATCTATCTACCTACCTATCTCTATCTATCTACCTACCTACCTACCTATCTGTATCTATCAATCTACCTACCTACCTATCTCTATGTATCTATCTACCTACCTACCTCTATCTATCTATCTACCTACCTACCTATCTGTATTTATCTATCTACCTACCTACCTATCTGTATCTATCTATCTACTTACCTACCTATCTGTATCTATCTATCTACCTACCTACCTATCTGTATCTATCAATCTACCTACCTACCTATCTCTATCTATCTATTTACCTACCTACCTATCTCTATCTATCTACCTACCTACCTATCTGTATCTATCTATCTTCCTACCTACCTATCTGTATCTATCTACCTACCTACCTATCTGTATCTATCAATCTACCTACCTACCTATCTCTATCTACCTACCTACCTACCTATCTGTATCTATCTATCTACCTACCTACCTATCTGTATCTATATACCTACCTACCTACCTACCTATCTGTATCTATCAATCTACCTACCTACCTATCTGTATCTATCTATCTAACTACCTACCTATCTCTATCTATCTATCTACCTAGCTACCTATCTGTATCTATCAATCTACCTACCTACCTATCTTTATCTATCAATCTACCTACCTACCTATCTCTATCTATCTATCTACCTACCTACCTATCTGTATTTATCTATCTACCTACCTACCTATCTGTATCTATCTATCTACCTAGCTACCTATCTGTATCTATCAATCTACCTACCTACCTATCTCTATCTATCTATTTACCTACCTACCTATCTCTATCTATCTATTTACCTACATACCTATCTCTATCTATCTATCTACCTACCTACCTATCTGTATCTATCTATCTACCTACCTGCCTATCTGTATCTACCTACCTACCTACCTATCTGTATCTACCTACCTACCTACCTATCTGTATCTATCTATCTATCTACCTACCTACCTACCTATCTGTATCTATCTATCTAACTACCTACCTATCTCTATCTATCTATCTACATAGCTACCTATCTGTATCTATCAATCTACCTACCTACCTATCTCTATCTATCTATTTACCTACCTACCTATCTGTATCTATCTATCTACCTACCTACCTATCTGTATTTATCTATCTACCTACCTACCTATCTGTATCTATCTATCTACCTAGCTACCTATCTGTATCTATCAATCTACCTACCTACCAATCTCTATCTATTTACCTACCTACCTATCTGTATCTATCTATCTACCTACCTACCTATCTGTATCTATCTATCTACCTACCTACCTATCTGTATCTATCAATCTACCTACCTACCTATCTGTATCTATCAATCTACCTACCTACCTATCTGTATCTATCAATCTACCTACCTACCTATCTCTATCTATCTATCTACCTACCTATCTCTATCTATCTACCTACCTACCTACCTATCTGTATCTATCAATCTACCTACGTACCTATCTCTATCTATCTATCTACCTACCTACCTCTATCTATCTATCTACCTACCTACCTATCTGTATTTATCTATCTACCTACCTACCTATCTGTATCTATCTATCTACCTACCTACCTATCTGTATCTATCAATCTACCTACCTACCTATCTGTATCTATCAATCTACCTACCTACCTATCTGTATCTATCAATCTACCTACCTACCTATCTCTATCTATCTATCTACCTACCTATCTCTATCTATCTACCTACCTACCTACCTATCTGTATCTATCAATCTACCTACCTACCTATCTCTATGTATCTATCTACCTACCTACCTCTATCTATCTATCTACCTACCTACCTATCTGTATTTATCTATCTACCTACCTACCTATCTGTATCTATCTATCTACTTACCTACCTATCTGTATCTATCTATCTACCTACCTACCTATCTGTATCTATCAATCTACCTACCTACCTATCTCTATCTATCTATTTACCTACCTACCTATCTCTATCTATCTACCTACCTACCTATCTGTATCTATCTATCTTCCTACCTACCTATCTGTATCTATCTACCTACCTACCTATCTGTATCTATCAATCTACCTACCTACCTATCTCTATCTACCTACCTACCTACCTATCTGTATCTATCTATCTACCTACCTACCTATCTGTATCTATATACCTACCTACCTACCTACCTATCTGTATCTATCAATCTACCTACCTACCTATCTGTATCTATCTAACTACCTACCTATCTCTATCTATCTATCTACCTAGCTACCTATCTGTATCTATCAATCTACCTACCTACCTATCTTTATCTATCAATCTACCTACCTACCTATCTCTATCTATCTATCTACCTACCTACCTATCTGTATTTATCTATCTACCTACCTACCTATCTGTATCTATCTATCTACCTAGCTACCTATCTGTATCTATCAATCTACCTACCTACCTATCTCTATCTATCTATTTACCTACCTACCTATCTCTATCTATCTATTTACCTACATACCTATCTCTATCTATCTATCTACCTACCTACCTATCTGTATCTATCTATCTACCTACCTGCCTATCTGTATCTACCTACCTACCTACCTATCTGTATCTATCTACCTACCTACCTATCTGTATCTATCTATCTATCTACCTACCTACCTACCTATCTGTATCTATCTATCTAACTACCTACCTATGTCTATCTATCTATCTACATAGCTACCTATCTGTATCTATCAATCTACCTACCTACCTATCTCTATCTATCTATTTACCTACCTACCTATCTGTATCTATCTATCTACCTACCTACCTATCTGTATTTATCTATCTACCTACCTACCTATCTGTATCTGTCTATCTACCTAGCTACCTATCTGTATCTATCAATCTACCTACCTACCAATCTCTATCTATTTACCTACCTACCTATCTGTATCTATCTATCTACCTACCTACCTATCTGTATCTATCTATCTACCTACCTACCTATCTGTATCTATCAATCTACCTACCTACCTATCTGTATCTATCAATCTACCTACCTACCTATCTCTATCTATCTATCTACCTACCTATCTCTATCTATCTACCTACCTACCTACCTATCTGTATCTATCAATCTACCTACGTACCTATCTCTATCTATCTATCTACCTACCTACCTCTATCTATCTATCTACCTACCTACCTATCTGTATTTATCTATCTACCTACCTACCTACCTATCTGTATCTATCTATCTACCTACCTACCTATCTGTATCTATCTATCTACCTACCTACCTATCTGTATCTATCAATCTACCTACCTACCTATCTCTATCTATCTATTTACCTACCTACCTACCTATCTCTATCTATCTACCTACCTACCTATCTGTATCTATCTATCTTCCTACCTACCTATCTGTATCTATCTACCTACCTACCTATCTGTATCTATCAATCTACCTACCTACCTATCTCTATCTATCTACCTACCTACCTACCTATCTGTATCTATCTATCTACCTACCTACCTATCTGTATCTATATACCTACCTACCTACCTACCTATCTGTATCTATCAATCTACCTACCTACCTATCTGTATCTATCTATCTAACTACCTACCTATCTCTATCTATCTATCTACCTAGCTACCTATCTGTATCTATCAATCTACCTACCTACCTATCTTTATCTATCAATCTACCTACCTACCTATCTCTATCTATCTATCTACCTACCTACCTATCTCTATCTATCTATCTAGCTACCTACCTATCTGTATTTATCTATCTACCTACCTACCTATCTGTATCTATCTATCTACCTAGCTACCTATCTGTATATATCAATCTACCTACCTACCTATCTCTATCTATCTATTTACCTACCTACCTATCTCTATCTATCTATTTACCTACATACCTATCTCTATCTATCTATCTATCTATCTACCTACCTACCTACCTATCTGTATCTATCTATCTACCTACCTGCCTATCTGTATCTACCTACCTACCTATCTGTATCTATCTACCTACCTACCTATCTGTATCTATCTATCTATCTACCTACCTACCTACCTATCTGTATCTATCTATCTACCTAGCTACCTATCTGTATCTATCAATCTACCTACCTACCTATCTCTATCTATCTATCTACCTACCTACCTATCTGTATCTATCTATCTATCTACCTACCTACCTATCTGTATCTATCAATCTACCTACCTACCAATCTCTATCTATTTACCTACCTACCTATCTGTATCTATCTACCTACCTACCTACCTATCTGTATCTATCTATCTACCTACCTACCTATCTGTATCTATCAATCTACCTACCTACCTATCTGTATCTATCAATCTACCTACCTACCTATCTCTATCTATCTATCTAGCTACCTATCTCTATCTATCTACCTACCTACCTACCTATCTGTATCTATCAATCTACCTACGTACCTATCTCTATCTATCTATCTACCTACCTACCTCTATCTATCTATCTACCTACCTACCTATCTGTATTTATCTATCTACCTACCTACCTATCTGTATCTATCTATCTACCTACCTACCTATCTGTATCTATCTATCTACCTACCTACCTATCTGTATCTATCAATCTACCTACCTACCTATCTCTATCTATCTATTTACCTACCTACCTATCTCTATCTATCTACCTACCTACCTATCTGTATCTATCTATCTTCCTACCTACCTATCTGTATCTATCTACCTACCTACCTATCTGTATCTATCAATCTACCTACCTACCTATCTCTATCTATCTACCTACCTACCTACCTATCTGTATCTATCTATCTACCTACCTACCTATCTGTATCTATATACCTACCTACCTACCTACCTATCTGTATCTATCAATCTACCTACCTACCTATCTGTATCTATCTATCTAACTACCTACCTATCTCTATCTATCTATCTACCTAGCTACCTATCTGTATCTATCAATCTACCTACCTACCTATCTTTATCTATCAATCTACCTACCTACCTATCTCTATCTATCTATCTACCTACCTACCTATCTCTATCTATCTATCTAGCTACCTACCTATCTGTATTTATCTATCTACCTACCTACCTATCTGTATCTATCTATCTACCTAGCTACCTATCTGTATATATCAATCTACCTACCTACCTATCTCTATCTATCTATTTACCTACCTACCTATCTCTATCTATCTATTTACCTACATACCTATCTCTATCTATCTATCTATCTATCTACCTACCTACCTACCTATCTGTATCTATCTATCTACCTACCTGCCTATCTGTATCTACCTACCTACCTATCTGTATCTATCTACCTACCTACCTATCTGTATCTATCTATCTATCTACCTACCTACCTACCTATCTGTATCTATCTATCTACCTAGCTACCTATCTGTATCTATCAATCTACCTACCTACCTATCTCTATCTATCTATCTACCTACCTACCTATCTGTATCTATCTATCTACCTACCTACCTATCTGTATCTATCAATCTACCTACCTACCTATCTCTATCTATCTACCTACCTACCTATCTCTATCTATCTATCTACCTACCTACCTATCTGTATCTATATACCTACCTACCTACCTACCTATCTGTATCTATCAATCTACCTACCTACCTATCTGTATCTATCTATCTAACTACCTACCTATCTCTATCTATCTATCTACCTAGCTACCTATCTGTATCTATCTATCTACCTACCTACCTATCTGTATCTATCAATCTACCTACCTACCTATCTCTATCTATCTATCTACCTACCTACCTATCTGTATTTATCTATCTACCTACCTACCTATCTGTATCTATCTATCTACCTAGCTACCTATCTGTATCTATCAATCTACCTACCTACCTATCTCTATCTATGTATTTACCTACCTACCTATCTCTATCTATCTATTTACCTACATACCTATCTCTATCTATCTACCTACCTACCTATCTGTATCTATCTACCTACCTGCCTATCTGTATCTACCTACCTACCTACCTATCTGTATCTATCTACCTACCTACCTATCTGTATCTATCTATCTATCTACCTACCTACCTACCTACCTATCTGTATCTATCTAACTACCTACCTATCTCTATCTATCTATCTACCTAGCTACCTATCTGTATCTATCAATCTACCTACCTACCTATCTCTATCTATCTATTTACCTACCTACCTATCTGTATCTATCTATCTACCTACCTACCTATCTGTATTTATCTATCTACCTACCTACCTATCTTTATCTATCTATCTACCTAGCTACCTATCTGTATCTATCAATCTACCTACCTACCAATCTCTATCTATTTACCTACCTACCTATCTGTATCTATCTATCTACCTACCTACCTATCTGTATCTATCAATCTACCTACCTACCTATCTGTATCTATCAATCTACCTACCTACCTATCTGTATCTATCAATCTACCTACCTACCTATCTCTATCTATCTACCTACCTATCTCTATCTATCTACCTACCTACCTACCTATCTGTATCTATCAATCTACCTACCTACCTATCTCTATGTATCTATCTACCTACCTACCTCTATCTATCTATCTACCTACCTACCTATCTGTATTTATCTATCTACCTACCTACCTATCTGTATCTATCTATCTACTTACCTACCTATCTGTATCTATCTATCTACCTACCTACCTATCTGTATCTATCAATCTACCTACCTACCTATCTCTATCTATCTATCTACCTACCTACCTATCTGTATTTATCTATCTACCTACCTACCTATCTGTATCTATCTATCTACCTAGCTACCTATCTGTATCTATCAATCTACCTACCTACCTATCTCTATCTATCTATTTACCTACCTACCTATCTCTATCTATCTATTTACCTACATACCTATCTCTATCTATCTATCTACCTACCTACCTATCTGTATCTATCTATCTACCTACCTGCCTATCTGTATCTACCTACCTACCTACCTATCTGTATCTATCTACCTACCTACCTATCTGTATCTATCTATCTACCTACCTACCTACCTATCTGTATCTATCTATCTAACTACCTACCTATCTCTATCTATCTATCTACATAGCTACCTATCTGTATCTATCAATCTACCTACCTACCTATCTCTATCTATCTATTTACCTACCTACCTATCTGTATCTATCTATCTACCTACCTACCTATCTGTATTTATCTAACTACCTACCTATCTCTATCTATCTATCTACCTAGCTACCTATCTGTATCTATCAATCTACCTACCTACCTATCTTTATCTATCAATCTACCTACCTACCTATCTCTATCTATCTATCTACCTACCTACCTATCTGTATCTATCTATCTACTTACCTACCTATCTGTATCTATCTATCTACCTACCTACCTATCTGTATCTATCAATCTACCTACCTACCTATCTCTATCTATCTATTTACCTACCTACCTATCTCTATCTATCTACCTACCTACCTATCTGTATCTATCTATCTTCCTACCTACCTATCTGTATCTATCTACCTACCTACCTATCTGTATCTATCAATCTACCTACCTACCTATCTCTATCTACCTACCTACCTACCTATCTGTATCTATCTATCTACCTACCTACCTATCTGTATCTATATACCTACCTACCTACCTACCTATCTGTATCTATCAATCTACCTACCTACCTATCTGTATCTATCTATCTAACTACCTACCTATCTCTATCTATCTATCTACCTAGCTACCTATCTGTATCTATCAATCTACCTACCTACCTATCTTTATCTATCAATCTACCTACCTACCTATCTCTATCTATCTATCTACCTACCTACCTATCTGTATTTATCTATCTACCTACCTACCTATCTGTATCTATCTATCTACCTAGCTACCTATCTGTATCTATCAATCTACCTACCTACCTATCTCTATCTATCTATTTACCTACCTACCTATCTCTATCTATCTATTTACCTACATACCTATCTCTATCTATCTATCTACCTACCTACCTATCTGTATCTATCTATCTACCTACCTGCCTATCTGTATCTACCTACCTACCTACCTATCTGTATCTATCTACCTACCTACCTATCTGTATCTATCTATCTACCTACCTACCTACCTATCTGTATCTATCTATCTAACTACCTACCTATCTCTATCTATCTATCTACATAGCTACCTATCTGTATCTATCAATCTACCTACCTACCTATCTCTATCTATCTATTTACCTACCTACCTATCTGTATCTATCTATCTACCTACCTACCTATCTGTATTTATCTAACTACCTACCTATCTCTATCTATCTATCTACCTAGCTACCTATCTGTATCTATCAATCTACCTACCTACCTATCTTTATCTATCAATCTACCTACCTACCTATCTCTATCTATCTATCTACCTACCTACCTATCTGTATTTATCTATCTACCTACCTACCTATCTGTATCTATCTATCTACCTAGCTACCTATCTGTATCTATCAGTCTACCTACCTACCTATCTCTATCTATCTATTTACCTACCTACCTATCTCTATCTATCTATTTACCTACCTACCTATCTCTATCTATCTATCTACCTACCTGCCTATCTGTATCTACCTACCTACCTACCTATCTGTATCTATCTACCTACCTACCTATCTGTATCTATCTATCTATCTACCTACCTACCTACCTATCTGTATCTATCTATCTAACTACCTACCTATGTCTATCTATCTATCTACATAGCTACCTATCTGTATCTATCAATCTACCTACCTACCTATCTCTATCTATCTATTTACCTACCTACCTATCTGTATCTATCTATCTACCTACCTACCTATCTGTATTTATCTATCTACCTACCTACCTATCTGTATCTGTCTATCTACCTAGCTACCTATCTGTATCTATCAATCTACCTACCTACCAATCTCTATCTATTTACCTACCTACCTATCTGTATCTATCTATCTACCTACCTACCTATCTGTATCTATCTATCTACCTACCTACCTATCTGTATCTATCAATCTACCTACCTACCTATCTGTATCTATCAATCTACCTACCTACCTATCTCTATCTATCTATCTACCTACCTATCTCTATCTATCTACCTACCTACCTACCTATCTGTATCTATCAATCTACCTACGTACCTATCTCTATCTATCTATCTACCTACCTACCTCTATCTATCTATCTACCTACCTACCTATCTGTATTTATCTATCTACCTACCTACCTATCTGTATCTATCTATCTACCTACCTACCTATCTGTATCTATCTATCTACCTACCTACCTATCTGTATCTATCAATCTACCTACCTACCTATCTCTATCTATCTATTTACCTACCTACCTATCTCTATCTATCTACCTACCTACCTATCTGTATCTATCTATCTTCCTACCTACCTATCTGTATCTATCTACCGACCTACCTATCTGTATCTATCAATCTACCTACCTACCTATCTCTATCTATCTACCTACCTACCTACCTATCTGTATCTATCTATCTACCTACCTACCTATCTGTATCTATATACCTACCTACCTACCTACCTATCTGTATCTATCAATCTACCTACCTACCTATCTGTATCTATCTATCTACTTACCTACCTATCTGTATCTATCTATCTACCTACCTACCTATCTGTATCTATCAATCTACCTACCTACCTATCTCTATCTATCTATTTACCTACCTACCTATCTCTATCTATCTACCTACCTACCTATCTGTATCTATCTATCTTCCTACCTACCTATCTGTATCTATCTACCTACCTACCTATCTGTATCTATCAATCTACCTACCTACCTATCTCTATCTACCTACCTACCTACCTATCTGTATCTATCTATCTACCTACCTACCTATCTGTATCTATATACCTACCTACCTACCTACCTACCTATCTGTATCTATCAATCTACCTACCTACCTATCTGTATCTATCTATCTAACTACCTACCTATCTCTATCTATCTATCTACCTAGCTACCTATCTGTATCTATCAATCTACCTACCTACCTATCTTTATCTATCAATCTACCTACCTACCTATCTCTATCTATCTATCTACCTACCTACCTATCTGTATTTATCTATCTACCTACCTACCTATCTGTATCTATCTATCTACCTAGCTACCTATCTGTATCTATCAATCTACCTACCTACCTATCTCTATCTATCTATTTACCTACCTACCTATCTCTATCTATCTATTTACCTACATACCTATCTCTATCTATCTATCTACCTACCTACCTATCTGTATCTATCTATCTACCTACCTGCCTATCTGTATCTACCTACCTACCTACCTATCTGTATCTATCTACCTACCTACCTATCTGTATCTATCTATCTACCTACCTACCTACCTATCTGTATCTATCTATCTAACTACCTACCTATCTCTATCTATCTATCTACATAGCTACCTATCTGTATCTATCAATCTACCTACCTACCTATCTCTATCTATCTATTTACCTACCTACCTATCTGTATCTATCTATCTACCTACCTACCTATCTGTATTTATCTAACTACCTACCTATCTCTATCTATCTATCTACCTAGCTACCTATCTGTATCTATCAATCTACCTACCTACCTATCTTTATCTATCAATCTACCTACCTACCTATCTCTATCTATCTATCTACCTACCTACCTATCTGTATTTATCTATCTACCTACCTACCTATCTGTATCTATCTATCTACCTAGCTACCTATCTGTATCTATCAGTCTACCTACCTACCTATCTCTATCTATCTATTTACCTACCTACCTATCTCTATCTATCTATTTACCTACCTACCTATCTCTATCTATCTATCTACCTACCTGCCTATCTGTATCTACCTACCTACCTACCTATCTGTATCTATCTACCTACCTACCTATCTGTATCTATCTATCTATCTACCTACCTACCTACCTATCTGTATCTATCTATCTAACTACCTACCTATGTCTATCTATCTATCTACATAGCTACCTATCTGTATCTATCAATCTACCTACCTACCTATCTCTATCTATCTATTTACCTACCTACCTATCTGTATCTATCTATCTACCTACCTACCTATCTGTATTTATCTATCTACCTACCTACCTATCTGTATCTGTCTATCTACCTAGCTACCTATCTGTATCTATCAATCTACCTACCTACCAATCTCTATCTATTTACCTACCTACCTATCTGTATCTATCTATCTACCTACCTACCTATCTGTATCTATCTATCTACCTACCTACCTATCTGTATCTATCAATCTACCTACCTACCTATCTGTATCTATCAATCTACCTACCTACCTATCTCTATCTATCTATCTACCTACCTATCTCTATCTATCTACCTACCTACCTACCTATCTGTATCTATCAATCTACCTACGTACCTATCTCTATCTATCTATCTACCTACCTACCTCTATCTATCTATCTACCTACCTACCTATCTGTATTTATCTATCTACCTACCTACCTATCTGTATCTATCTATCTACCTACCTACCTATCTGTATCTATCTATCTACCTACCTACCTATCTGTATCTATCAATCTACCTACCTACCTATCTCTATCTATCTATTTACCTACCTACCTATCTCTATCTATCTACCTACCTACCTATCTGTATCTATCTATCTTCCTACCTACCTATCTGTATCTATCTACCGACCTACCTATCTGTATCTATCAATCTACCTACCTACCTATCTCTATCTATCTACCTACCTACCTACCTATCTGTATCTATCTATCTACCTACCTACCTATCTGTATCTATATACCTACCTACCTACCTACCTATCTGTATCTATCAATCTACCTACCTACCTATCTGTATCTATCTATCTAACTACCTACCTATCTCTATCTATCTATCTACCTAGCTACCTATCTGTATCTATCAATCTACCTACCTACCTATCTTTATCTATCAATCTACCTACCTACCTATCTCTATCTATCTATCTACCTACCTACCTATCTCTATCTATCTATCTAGCTACCTACCTATCTGTATTTATCTATCTACCTACCTACCTATCTGTATCTATCTATCTACCTAGCTACCTATCTGTATATATCAATCTACCTACCTACCTATCTCTATCTATCTATTTACCTACCTACCTATCTCTATCTATCTATTTACCTACATACCTATCTCTATCTATCTATCTATCTATCTATCTACCTACCTACCTACCTATCTGTATCTATCTATCTACCTACCTGCCTATCTGTATCTACCTACCTACCTATCTGTATCTATCTACCTACCTACCTATCTGTATCTATCTATCTATCTACCTACCTACCTACGTATCTGTATCTATCTATCTACCTAGCTACCTATCTGTATCTATCAATCTACCTACCTACCTATCTCTATCTATCTATCTACCTACCTACCTATCTGTATCTATCTATCTACCTACCTACCTATCTGTATCTATCAATCTACCTACCTACCAATCTCTATCTATTTACCTACCTACCTATCTGTATCTATCTATCTACCTACCTACCTATCTGTATCTATCTACCTACCTACCTATCTGTATCTATCAATCTACCTACCTACCTATCTGTATCTATCAATCTACCTACCTACCTATCTCTATCTATCTATCTAGCTACCTATCTCTATCTATCTACCTACCTACCTACCTATCTGTATCTATCAATCTACCTACGTACCTATCTCTATCTATCTATCTACCTACCTACCTCTATCTATCTATCTACCTACCTACCTATCTGTATTTATCTATCTACCTACCTACCTATCTGTATCTATCTATCTACCTACCTACCTATCTGTATCTATCTATCTACCTACCTACCTATCTGTATCTATCAATCTACCTACCTACCTATCTCTATCTATCTATTTACCTACCTACCTATCTCTATCTATCTACCTACCTACCTATCTGTATCTATCTATCTTCCTACCTACCTATCTGTATCTATCTACCTACCTACCTATCTGTATCTATCAATCTACCTACCTACCTATCTCTATCTATCTACCTACCTACCTACCTATCTGTATCTATCTATCTACCTACCTGCCTATCTGTATCTACCTACCTACCTATCTGTATCTATCTACCTACCTACCTATCTGTATCTATCTATCTATCTACCTACCTACCTACGTATCTGTATCTATCTATCTACCTAGCTACCTATCTGTATCTATCAATCTACCTACCTACCTATCTCTATCTATCTATCTACCTACCTACCTATCTGTATCTATCTATCTACCTACCTACCTATCTGTATCTATCAATCTACCTACCTACCAATCTCTATCTATTTACCTACCTACCTATCTGTATCTATCTATCTACCTACCTACCTATCTGTATCTATCTACCTACCTACCTATCTGTATCTATCAATCTACCTACCTACCTATCTGTATCTATCAATCTACCTACCTACCTATCTCTATCTATCTATCTAGCTACCTATCTCTATCTATCTACCTACCTACCTACCTATCTGTATCTATCAATCTACCTACGTACCTATCTCTATCTATCTATCTACCTACCTACCTCTATCTATCTATCTACCTACCTACCTATCTGTATTTATCTATCTACCTACCTACCTATCTGTATCTATCTATCTACCTACCTACCTATCTGTATCTATCTATCTACCTACCTACCTATCTGTATCTATCAATCTACCTACCTACCTATCTCTATCTATCTATTTACCTACCTACCTATCTCTATCTATCTACCTACCTACCTATCTGTATCTATCTATCTTCCTACCTACCTATCTGTATCTATCTACCTACCTACCTATCTGTATCTATCAATCTACCTACCTACCTATCTCTATCTATCTACCTACCTACCTACCTATCTGTATCTATCTACCTACCTACCTACCTATCTGTATCTATATACCTACCTACCTACCTACCTATCTGTATCTATCAATCTACCTACCTACCTATCTGTATCTATCTATCTAACTACCTACCTATCTCTATCTATCTATCTACCTAGCTACCTATCTGTATCTATCAATCTACCTACCTACCTATCTTTATCTATCAATCTACCTACCTACCTATCTCTATCTATCTATCTACCTACCTACCTATCTCTATCTATCTATCTAGCTACCTACCTATCTGTATTTATCTATCTACCTACCTACCTATCTGTATCTATCTATCTACCTAGCTACCTATCTGTATATATCAATCTACCTACCTACCTATCTCTATCTATCTATTTACCTACCTACCTATCTCTATCTATCTATTTACCTACATACCTATCTCTATCTATCTATCTATCTATCTACCTACCTACCTACCTATCTGTATCTATCTATCTACCTACCTGCCTATCTGTATCTACCTACCTACCTATCTGTATCTATCTACCTACCTACCTATCTGTATCTATCTATCTATCTACCTACCTACCTACCTATCTGTATCTATCTATCTACCTAGCTACCTATCTGTATCTATCAATCTACCTACCTACCTATCTCTATCTATCTATCTACCTACCTACCTATCTGTATCTATCTATCTACCTACCTACCTATCTGTATCTATCAATCTACCTACCTACCTATCTGTATCTATCAATCTACCTACCTACCTATCTGTATCTATCAATCTACCTACCTACCTATCTATATCTATCTATCTACGTACCTATCTCTATCTATCTACCTACCTACCTACCTATCTGTATCTATCTATCTACCTACCTACCTATCTTTATCTATCTACCTACCTTCCTACCTACCTATCTCTATCTATCTACCTACCTACCTATCTCTATCTATCTATCTATCTAACTACCTACCTATCTGTATCTATCAATTTACCTACCTACCTATCTGTATCTATCAATCTACCTACCTACCTATCTGTATCTATCAATCTACCTACCTACCTATCTCTATCTATCTATCTACCTACCTATCTCTATCTATCTACCTACCTACCTACCTATCTGTATCTATCAATCTACCTACCTACCTATCTGTATCTATCTATCTAACTACCTACCTATCTCTATCTATCTATCTACCTAGCTACCTATCTGTATCTATCAATCTACCTACCTACCTATCTTTATCTATCAATCTACCTACCTACCTATCTCTATCTATCTATCTACCTACCTACCTATCTCTATCTATCTATCTACCTACCTACCTATCTGTATTTATCTATCTACCTACCTACCTATCTGTATCTATCTATCTACCTAGCTACCTATCTGTATCTATCAATCTACCTACCTACCTATCTCTATCTATCTATTTACCTACCTACCTATCTCTATCTATCTATTTACCTACATACCTATCTCTATCTATCTATCTACCTACCTACCTATCTGTATCTATCTATCTACCTACCTGCCTATCTGTATCTACCTACCTACCTACCTATCTGTATCTATCTACCTACCTACCTATCTATATCTATCTATCTACCTACCTACCTACCTACCTACCTATCTGTATCTATCTATCTATCTACCTAGCTACCTATCTGTATCTAACAATCTACCTACCTACCTATCTCTATCTATCTATTTACCTACCTACCTATCTGTATCTATCTATCTATCTACCTACCTATCTGTATTTATCTATCTACCTACCTACCTATCTGTATCTATCTATCTACCTAGCTACCTATCTGTATCTATCAATCTACCTACCTACCAATCTCTATCTATCTATTTGCCTACCTACCTCTCTATCTATCTATCTACCTACCTACCTATCTGTATCTATCTATCTATCTACCTACCTACCTATCTGTATCTATCAATCTACCTACCTACCTATCTGTATCTATCAATCTACCTACCTACCTACCTATCTTTATCTATCAATCTACCTACCTACCTATCTCTATCTATCTATCTACGTACCTATCTCTATCTATCTACCTACCTACCTACCTATCTGTATCTATCTATCTACCTACCTACCTATCTGTATCTATCTACCTACCTTCCTACCTACCTATCTCTATCTATCTACCTACCTACCTATCTGTATCTATCTATCTAACTACCTACCTATCTCTATCTATCTATCTATCTACCTACCTACCTACCTATCTGTATCTATCAATCTACCTACCTACCTATCTGTATCTATCAATCTACCTACCTACCTATCTGTATCTATCAATCTACCTACCTACCTATCTCTATCTATCTATCTACCTACCTATCTCTATCTATCTACCTACCTACCTACCTATCTGTATCTATCTATCTACCTACCTACCTACCTGTATCTATCTACCTACCTACCTACCTATCTGTATCTATCAATCTACCTACCTACCTATCTGTATCTATCTATCTACCTACCTACCTATCTGTATCTATCTATCTAACTACCTACCTATCTCTATCTATCTATCTACCTAGCTACCTATCTGTATCTATCAATCTACCTACCTACCTATCTGTATCTATCAATCTACCTACCTTCCTATCTCTATCTATCTATCTACCTACCTACCTATCTGTATTTATCTATCTACCTACCTACCTATCTGTATCTATCTATCTACCTACCTACCTATCTGTATCTATCTATCTACCTAGCTACCTATCTGTATCTATCAATCTACCTACCTACCTATCTCTATCTATCTACCTACCTACCTATCTGTATCTATCTACCTACCAACCTACCTATCTGTATCTATCTACCTACCTACCTATCTGTATCTATATACCTACCTACCTACCTACCTATCTGTATCTATCAATCTACCTACCTACCTATCTGTATCTATCTATCTAACTACCTACCTATCTGTATCTATCTATCTACCTAGCTACCTATCTGTATCTATCTATCTACCTACCTACCTATCTGTATCTATCAATCTACCTACCTACCTATCTCTATCTATCTATCTACCTACCTACCTATCTGTATTTATCTATCTACCTACCTACCTATCTGTATCTATCTATCTACCTAGCTACCTATCAGTATCTATCAATCTACCTACCTACCTATTTCTATCTATCTATTTACCTACCTACCTATCTCTATCTATCTATTTACCTACATACCTATCTCTATCTATCTACCTACCTACCTATCTGTATCTATCTATCTACCTACCTGCCTATCTGTATCTACCTACCTACCTATCTGTATCTATCTACCTACCTACCTATCTGTATCTATCAATCTACCTACCTACCTATCTCTATCTATCTATTTACCTACCTACCTATCTCTATCTATCTATTTACCTACATACCTATCTCTATCTATCTATCTACCTACCTACCTACCTATCTGTATCTATCTATCTACCTACCTGCCTATCTGTATCTACCTACCTACCTACCTATCTGTATCTATCTACCTACCTACCTATCTGTATCTATCTATCTATCTACCTACCTACCTACCTATCTGTATCTATCTATCTAACTACCTACCTATCTCTATCTATCTATCTACCTAGCTACCTATCTGTATCTATCAATCTACCTACCTACCTATCTCTATCTATCAATCTACCTACCTACCTATCTCTATCTATCTATCTACCTACCTATCTCTATCTATCTACCTACCTACCTACCTATCTGTATCTATCAATCTACCTACGTACCTATCTCTATCTATCTATCTACCTACCTACCTCTATCTATCTATCTACCTACCTACCTATCTGTATTTATCTATCTACCTACCTACCTATCTGTATCTATCTATCTACCTACCTACCTATCTGTATCTATCTATCTACCTACCTACCTATCTGTATCTATCAATCTACCTACCTACCTATCTCTATCTATCTATTTACCTACCTACCTATCTCTATCTATCTACCTACCTACCTATCTGTATCTATCTATCTTCCTACCTACCTATCTGTATCTATCTACCGACCTACCTATCTGTATCTATCAATCTACCTACCTACCTATCTCTATCTATCTACCTACCTACCTACCTATCTGTATCTATCTATCTACCTACCTACCTATCTGTATCTATATACCTACCTACCTACCTACCTATCTGTATCTATCAATCTACCTACCTACCTATCTGTATCTATCTATCTAACTACCTACCTATCTCTATCTATCTATCTACCTAGCTACCTATCTGTATCTATCAATCTACCTACCTACCTATCTTTATCTATCAATCTACCTACCTACCTATCTCTATCTATCTATCTACCTACCTACCTATCTCTATCTATCTATCTAGCTACCTACCTATCTGTATTTATCTATCTACCTACCTACCTATCTGTATCTATCTATCTACCTAGCTACCTATCTGTATATATCAATCTACCTACCTACCTATCTCTATCTATCTATTTACCTACCTACCTATCTCTATCTATCTATTTACCTACATACCTATCTCTATCTATCTATCTATCTATCTATCTACCTACCTACCTACCTATCTGTATCTATCTATCTACCTACCTGCCTATCTGTATCTACCTACCTACCTATCTGTATCTATCTACCTACCTACCTATCTGTATCTATCTATCTATCTACCTACCTACCTACGTATCTGTATCTATCTATCTACCTAGCTACCTATCTGTATCTATCAATCTACCTACCTACCTATCTCTATCTATCTATCTACCTACCTACCTATCTGTATCTATCTATCTACCTACCTACCTATCTGTATCTATCAATCTACCTACCTACCAATCTCTATCTATTTACCTACCTACCTATCTGTATCTATCTATCTACCTACCTACCTATCTGTATCTATCTACCTACCTACCTATCTGTATCTATCAATCTACCTACCTACCTATCTGTATCTATCAATCTACCTACCTACCTATCTCTATCTATCTATCTAGCTACCTATCTCTATCTATCTACCTACCTACCTACCTATCTGTATCTATCAATCTACCTACGTACCTATCTCTATCTATCTATCTACCTACCTACCTCTATCTATCTATCTACCTACCTACCTATCTGTATTTATCTATCTACCTACCTACCTATCTGTATCTATCTATCTACCTACCTACCTATCTGTATCTATCTATCTACCTACCTACCTATCTGTATCTATCAATCTACCTACCTACCTATCTCTATCTATCTATTTACCTACCTACCTATCTCTATCTATCTACCTACCTACCTATCTGTATCTATCTATCTTCCTACCTACCTATCTGTATCTATCTACCTACCTACCTATCTGTATCTATCAATCTACCTACCTACCTATCTCTATCTATCTACCTACCTACCTACCTATCTGTATCTATCTACCTACCTACCTACCTATCTGTATCTATATACCTACCTACCTACCTACCTATCTGTATCTATCAATCTACCTACCTACCTATCTGTATCTATCTATCTAACTACCTACCTATCTCTATCTATCTATCTACCTAGCTACCTATCTGTATCTATCAATCTACCTACCTACCTATCTTTATCTATCAATCTACCTACCTACCTATCTCTATCTATCTATCTACCTACCTACCTATCTCTATCTATCTATCTAGCTACCTACCTATCTGTATTTATCTATCTACCTACCTACCTATCTGTATCTATCTATCTACCTAGCTACCTATCTGTATATATCAATCTACCTACCTACCTATCTCTATCTATCTATTTACCTACCTACCTATCTCTATCTATCTATTTACCTACATACCTATCTCTATCTATCTATCTATCTATCTACCTACCTACCTACCTATCTGTATCTATCTATCTACCTACCTGCCTATCTGTATCTACCTACCTACCTATCTGTATCTATCTACCTACCTACCTATCTGTATCTATCTATCTATCTACCTACCTACCTACCTATCTGTATCTATCTATCTACCTAGCTACCTATCTGTATCTATCAATCTACCTACCTACCTATCTCTATCTATCTATCTACCTACCTACCTATCTGTATCTATCTATCTACCTACCTACCTATCTGTATCTATCAATCTACCTACCTACCTATCTGTATCTATCAATCTACCTACCTACCTATCTGTATCTATCAATCTACCTACCTACCTATCTATATCTATCTATCTACGTACCTATCTCTATCTATCTACCTACCTACCTACCTATCTGTATCTATCTATCTACCTACCTACCTATCTTTATCTATCTACCTACCTTCCTACCTACCTATCTCTATCTATCTACCTACCTACCTATCTCTATCTATCTATCTATCTAACTACCTACCTATCTGTATCTATCAATTTACCTACCTACCTATCTGTATCTATCAATCTACCTACCTACCTATCTGTATCTATCAATCTACCTACCTACCTATCTCTATCTATCTATCTACCTACCTATCTCTATCTATCTACCTACCTACCTACCTATCTGTATCTATCAATCTACCTACCTACCTATCTGTATCTATCTATCTAACTACCTACCTATCTCTATCTATCTATCTACCTAGCTACCTATCTGTATCTATCAATCTACCTACCTACCTATCTTTATCTATCAATCTACCTACCTACCTATCTCTATCTATCTATCTACCTACCTACCTATCTCTATCTATCTATCTACCTACCTACCTATCTGTATTTATCTATCTACCTACCTACCTATCTGTATCTATCTATCTACCTAGCTACCTATCTGTATCTATCAATCTACCTACCTACCTATCTCTATCTATCTATTTACCTACCTACCTATCTCTATCTATCTATTTACCTACATACCTATCTCTATCTATCTATCTACCTACCTACCTATCTGTATCTATCTATCTACCTACCTGCCTATCTGTATCTACCTACCTACCTACCTATCTGTATCTATCTACCTACCTACCTATCTATATCTATCTATCTACCTACCTACCTACCTACCTACCTATCTGTATCTATCTATCTATCTACCTAGCTACCTATCTGTATCTAACAATCTACCTACCTACCTATCTCTATCTATCTATTTACCTACCTACCTATCTGTATCTATCTATCTATCTACCTACCTATCTGTATTTATCTATCTACCTACCTACCTATCTGTATCTATCTATCTACCTAGCTACCTATCTGTATCTATCAATCTACCTACCTACCAATCTCTATCTATCTATTTGCCTACCTACCTCTCTATCTATCTATCTACCTACCTACCTATCTGTATCTATCTATCTACCTACCTACCTATCTGTATCTATCAATCTACCTACCTACCTATCTGTATCTATCAATCTACCTACCTACCTACCTATCTTTATCTATCAATCTACCTACCTACCTATCTCTATCTATCTATCTACGTACCTATCTCTATCTATCTACCTACCTACCTACCTATCTGTATCTATCTATCTACCTACCTACCTATCTGTATCTATCTACCTACCTTCCTACCTACCTATCTCTATCTATCTACCTACCTACCTATCTGTATCTATCTATCTAACTACCTACCTATCTCTATCTATCTATCTATCTACCTACCTACCTACCTATCTGTATCTATCAATCTACCTACCTACCTATCTGTATCTATCAATCTACCTACCTACCTATCTGTATCTATCAATCTACCTACCTACCTATCTCTATCTATCTATCTACCTACCTATCTCTATCTATCTACCTACCTACCTACCTATCTGTATCTATCTATCTACCTACCTACCTACCTGTATCTATCTACCTACCTACCTACCTATCTGTATCTATCAATCTACCTACCTACCTATCTGTATCTATCTATCTACCTACCTACCTATCTGTATCTATCTATCTAACTACCTACCTATCTCTATCTATCTATCTACCTAGCTACCTATCTGTATCTATCAATCTACCTACCTACCTATCTGTATCTATCAATCTACCTACCTTCCTATCTCTATCTATCTATCTACCTACCTACCTATCTGTATTTATCTATCTACCTACCTACCTATCTGTATCTATCTATCTACCTACCTACCTATCTGTATCTATCTATCTACCTAGCTACCTATCTGTATCTATCAATCTACCTACCTACCTATCTCTATCTATCTACCTACCTACCTATCTGTATCTATCTACCTACCAACCTACCTATCTGTATCTATCTACCTACCTACCTATCTGTATCTATATACCTACCTACCTACCTACCTATCTGTATCTATCAATCTACCTACCTACCTATCTGTATCTATCTATCTAACTACCTACCTATCTGTATCTATCTATCTACCTAGCTACCTATCTGTATCTATCTATCTACCTACCTACCTATCTGTATCTATCAATCTACCTACCTACCTATCTCTATCTATCTATCTACCTACCTACCTATCTGTATTTATCTATCTACCTACCTACCTATCTGTATCTATCTATCTACCTAGCTACCTATCAGTATCTATCAATCTACCTACCTACCTATTTCTATCTATCTATTTACCTACCTACCTATCTCTATCTATCTATTTACCTACATACCTATCTCTATCTATCTACCTACCTACCTATCTGTATCTATCTATCTACCTACCTGCCTATCTGTATCTACCTACCTACCTATCTGTATCTATCTACCTACCTACCTATCTGTATCTATCTATCTATCTACCTACCTACCTACCTATCTGTATCTATCTATCTAACTACCTACCTATCTCTATCTATCTATCTACCTAGCTACCTATCTGTATCTATCAATCTACCTACCTACCTATCTGTATTTATCTATCTACCTACCTACCTATCTGTATCTATCTATCTACCTAGCTACCTATTTGTATCTATCAATCTACCTACCTACCAATCTCTATCTATTTACCTACCTACCTATCTCTATCTATCTATCTACCTACCTACCTATCTGTATCTATCTATCTAACTACCTACCTATCTCTATCTATCTATCTATCTAACTACCTACCTATCTGTATCTATCAATCTACCTACCTACCTATCTCTATCTATCAATCTACCTACCTACCTATCTGTATCTATCAATCTACCTACCTACCTATCTCTATCTATCTATCTACCTACCTATCTCTATCTATCTACCTACCTACCTACCTATCTGTATCTATCTATCTACCTACCTACCTATCTGTATCTATCTACCTACCTACCTACCTACCTATCTGTATCTATCAATCTACCTACCTACCTATCTGTATCTATCTATCTAACTACCTACCTATCTCTATCTATCTATCTACCTAGCTACCTATCTGTATCTATCAATCTACCTACCTACCTATCTTTATCTATCAATCTACCTACCTACCTATCTCTATCTATCTATCTATCTACCTACCTACCTATCTCTATCTATCTATCTACCTACCTACCTATCTGTATTTATCTATCTACCTACCTACCTATCTGTATCTATCTATCTACCTAGCTACCTATCTGTATCTATCAATCTACCTACCTACCTATCTCTATCTATCTATTTACCTACCTACCTATCTCTATCTATCTATTTACCTACATACCTATCTCTATCTATCTATCTACCTACCTGCCTATCTGTATCTACCTACCTACCTACCTATCTGTATCTATCTACCTACCTACCTATCTGTATCTATCTATCTACGTACCTATCTCTATCTATCTACCTACCTACCTACCTATCTGTATCTATCTATCTACCTACCTACCTATCTGTATCTATCTACCTACCTTCCTACCTACCTATCTCTATCTATCTACCTACCTACCTACCTATCTGTATCTATCTATCTAACTACCTACCTATCTCTATCTATCTATCTATCTATCTATCTATCTATCTATCTATCTATCTACCTACCTACCTATCTGTATCTATCAATCTACCTACCTACCTATCTGTATCTATCAATCTACCTACCTACCTATCTGTATCTATCAATCTACCTACCTACCTATCTCTATCTATCTATTTACCTACCTACCTATCTCTATCTATCTATTTACCTACATACCTATCTCTATCTATCTATCTACCTACCTACCTACCTATCTGTATCTATCTATCTACCTACCTGCCTATCTGTATCTACCTACCTACCTACCTATCTGTATCTATCTACCTACCTACCTATCTGTATCTATCTATCTATCTACCTACCTACCTACCTATCTGTATCTATCTATCTAACTACCTACCTATCTCTATCTATCTATCTACCTAGCTACCTATCTGTATCTATCAATCTACCTACCTACCTATCTCTATCTATCTATTTACCTACCTACCTATCTGTATCTATCTATCTACTACCTACCTATCTGTATTTATCTAATCTACCTACCTACCTATCTGTATCTATCTATCTACCTAGCTACCTATTTGTATCTATCAATCTACCTACCTACCAATCTCTATCTATTTACCTACCTACCTATCTCTATCTATCTATCTACCTACCTACCTATCTGTATCTATCTATCTACCTACCTACCTATCTGTATCTATCAATCTACCTACCTACCTATCTGTATCTATCAATCTACCTACCTACCTATCTCTATCTATCTATCTACCTACCTACCTCTATCTATCTATCTACCTACCTACCTATCTGTATTTATCTATCTACCTACCTACCTATCTGTATCTATCTATCTACCTACCTACCTATCTCTATCTATCTACCTACCTACCTACCTATCTGTATCTATCTATCTACCTACCTACCTATCTGTATCTATATACCTACCTACCTACCTACCTATCTGTATCTATCAATCTACCTACCTACCTATCTGTATCTATCTATCTAACTACCTACCTATCTCTATCTATCTATCTACCTAGCTACCTATCTGTATCTATCAATCTACCTACCTACCTATCTGTATCTATCAATCTACCTACCTACCTATCTCTATCTATCTATCTACCTACCTACCTATCTCTATCTATCTACCTACCTACCTATCTGTATTTATCTACCTACCTACCTATCTGTATCTATCTATCTACCTAGCTACCTATCTGTATCTATCAATCTACCTACCTACCTATCTCTATCTATCTATTTATCTACCTACCTATCTCTATCTATCTATTTACCTACATACCTATCTCTATCTATCTATCTACCTACCTACCTATCTGTATCTATCTATCTACCTACCTGCCTATCTGTATCTACCTACCTACCTACCTATCTGTATCTATCTACCTACCTACCTATCTGTATCTATCTATCTATCTACCTACCTACCTACCTATCTGTATCTATCTATCTACCTACCTACCTATCTGTATCTATCAATCTACCTACCTACCTATCTGTATCTATCAATCTACCTACCTACCTATCTCTATCTATCTATCTACCTACCTATCTCTATCTATCTACCTACCTACCTACCTATCTGTATCTATCTACCTACCTACCTACCTATCTGTATCTATTTACCTACCTTCCTACCTATCTGTATCTATCAATCTACCTACCTACCTATCTGTATCTATCTATCTAACTACCTACCTATCTCTATCTATCTATCTAACTACCTACCTATCTGTATCTATCAATCTACCTACCTACCTATCTGTATCTATTAATCTACCTACCTAGCTATCTCTATCTATCTATCTACCTACCTATCTGTATCTATCTATCTACCTAGCTACCTATCTGTATCTATCAATCTACCTACCTACCTATCTCTATCTATCTATTTACCTACCTACCTATCTCTATCTATCTATTTACCTACATACCTATCTCTATCTATCTATCTACCTACCTACCTATCTGTATCTATCTATCTACCTACCTGCCTATCTGTATCTACCTACCTACCTACCTATCTGTATCTATCTACCTACCTACCTATCTGTATCTATCTATCTATCTACCTACCTACCTACCTACCTATCTGTATCTATCTATCTACCTAGCTACCTATCTGTATCTATCAATCTACCTACCTACCTATCTCTATCTATCTATTTACCTACCTACCTATCTGTATCTATCTATCTACCTACCTACCTATCTGTATTTATCTATCTACCTACCTACCTATCTGTATCTATCTATCTACCTAGCTACCTATCTGTATCTATCAATCTACCTACCTACCAATCTCTATCTATCTATTTACCTACCTACCTATCTCTATCTATCTATCTACCTACCTACCTATCTGTATCTATCAATCTACCTACCTACCTATCTGTATCTATCAATCTACCTACCTACCTATCTGTATCTATCAATCTACCTACCTACCTATCTCTATCTATCTATCTACCTACCTATCTCTATCTATCTACCTACCTACCTACCTATCTGTATCTATCTATCTACCTACCTACCTATCTGTATCTATCTACCTACCTACCTTCCTACCTACCTATCTCTATCTATCTACCTACCTACCTATCTGTATCTATCTATCTAACTACCTACCTATCTCTATCTATCTATCTATCTATCTATCTATCTATCTATCTATCTATCTATCTATCTATCTACCTAGCTACCTATCTGTATCTATCAATCTACCTACCTACCTATCTCTATCTATCTATTTACCTACCTACCTATCTGTATCTATCTATCTACCTACCTACCTATCTGTATTTATCTATCTACCTACCTACCTATCTGTATCTATCTATCTACCTAGCTACCTATCTGTATCTATCAATCTACCTACCTACCAATCTCTATCTATCTATTTACCTACCTACCTATCTCTATCTATCTATCTACCTACCTACCTATCTGTATCTATCAATCTACCTACCTACCTATCTGTATCTATCAATCTACCTACCTACCTATCTGTATCTATCAATCTACCTACCTACCTATCTGTATCTATCAATCTACCTACCTACCTATCTCTATCTATCTATCTACCTACCTATCTCTATCTATCTACCTACCTACCTACCTATCTGTATCTATCTACCTACCTACCTACCTATCTGTATCTATTTACCTACCTTCCTACCTATCTGTATCTATCAATCTACCTACCTACCTATCTGTATCTATCTATCTAACTACCTACCTATCTCTATCTATCTATCTAACTACCTACCTATCTGTATCTATCAATCTACCTACCTACCTATCTGTATCTATTAATCTACCTACCTAGCTATCTCTATCTATCTATCTACCTACCTATCTGTATCTATCTATCTACCTAGCTACCTATCTGTATCTATCAATCTACCTACCTACCTATCTCTATCTATCTATTTACCTACCTACCTATCTCTATCTATCTATTTACCTACATACCTATCTCTATCTATCTATCTACCTACCTACCTATCTGTATCTATCTATCTACCTACCTGCCTATCTGTATCTACCTACCTACCTACCTATCTGTATCTATCTACCTACCTACCTATCTGTATCTATCTATCTATCTACCTACCTACCTACCTACCTACCTATCTGTATCTATCTATCTACCTAGCTACCTATCTGTATCTATCAATCTACCTACCTACCTATCTCTATCTATCTATTTACCTACCTACCTATCTGTATCTATCTATCTACCTACCTACCTATCTGTATTTGTCTATCTACCTACCTACCTATCTGTATCTATCTATCTACCTAGCAACCTATCTGTATCTATCAATCTACCTACCTACCAATCTCTATCTATCTATTTACCTACCTACCTATCTCTATCTATCTATCTACCTACCTACCTATCTGTATCTATCAATCTACCTACCTACCTATCTGTATCTATCAATCTACCTACCTACCTATCTGTATCTATCAATCTACCTACCTATCTCTATCTATCTACCTACCTACCTACCTATCTGTATCTATCTATCTACCTACCTACCTATCTGTATCTATCTACCTACCTACCTTCCTACCTACCTATCTCTATCTATCTACCTACCTACCTATCTGTATCTATCTATCTAACTACCTACCTATCTCTATCTATCTATCTATCTATCTATCTATCTACCTAGCTACCTATCTGTATCTATCAATCTACCTACCTACCTATCTGTATCTATCAATCTACCTACCTACCTATCTCTATCTATCTATCTATCTATCTATCTACCTACCTCTATCTATCTATCTACCTACCTACCTATCTGTATTTATCTATCTATCTACCTACCTATCTGTATCTATCTATCTACCTACCTACCTACCTATCTGTATCTATCTATCTACCTAGCTACCTATCTGTATCTATCAATCTACCTACCTACCTATCTCTATCTATCTATTTACCTACCTACCTATCTCTATCTATCTACCTACCTACCTATCTCTATCTATCTACCTACCTACCTACCTATCTGTATCTATCTATCTACCTACCTACCTATCTGTATCTATCTACCTACCTACCTTCCTACCTACCTATCTCTATCTATCTACCTACCTACCTATCTGTATCTATCTATCTAACTACCTACCTATCTCTATCTATCTATCTATCTATCTACCTAGCTACCTATCTGTATCTATCAATCTACCTATCTCTATCTATCTACCTACCTACCTCTATCTATCTATCTACCTACCTACCTATCTGTATTTATCTATCTACCTACCTACCTATCTGTATCTATCTATCTACCTACCTACCTATCTGTATCTATCTATCTACCTAGCTACCTATCTGTATCTATCAATCTACCTACCTACCTATCTCTATCTATCTATTTACCTACCTACCTATCTCTATCTATCTACCTACCTACCTATCTGTATCTATCTATCTTCCTACCTACCTATCTGTATGTATCTACCTACCTACCTATCTGTATCTATCAATCTACCTACCTACCTATCTGTATCTATCTATCTAACTACCTACCTATCTCTATCTATCTATCTACCTAGCTACCTATCTGTATCTATCAATCTACCTACCTACCTATCTGTATCTATCAATCTACCTACCTACCTATCTCTATCTATCTATCTACCTACCTACCTATCTCTATCTATCTACCTACCTACCTATCTGTATTTATCTATCAACCTACCTACCTATCTGTATCTATCTATCTACCTAGCTACCTATCTGTATCTATCAATCTACCTACCTACCTATCTCTATCTATCTATTTACCTACCTACCTATCTCTATCTATCTATTTACCTACATACCTATCTCTATCTATCTATCTACCTACCTACCTATCTGTATCTATCTATCTACCTACCTATCTGTATCTATCTATCTATCTACCTACCTACCTATCTGTATCTATCTATCTACCTAGCTACCTATCTGTATCTATCAATCTACCTACCTACCTATCTCTATCTATCTATTTACCTACCTACCTATCTGTATCTATCTACCTACCTACCTACCTATCTGTATTTATCTATCTACCTACCTACCTATCTGTATCTATCTATCTACCTAGCTACCTATCTGTATCTATCAATCTACCTACCTACCAATCTCTATCTATTTACCTACCTACCTATCTCTATCTATCTATCTACCTACCTACCTATCTGTATCTATCTACCTACCTTCCTACCTATCTGTATCTATCAATCTACCTACCTACCTACCTATCTCTATCTATCTATTTACCTACCTACCTATCTGTATCTATCTATCTACTACCTACCTATCTGTATTTATCTAATCTACCTACCTACCTATCTGTATCTATCTATCTACCTAGCTACCTATTTGTATCTATCAATCTACCTACCTACCAATCTCTATCTATTTACCTACCTACCTATCTCTATCTATCTATCTACCTACCTACCTATCTGTATCTATCTATCTACCTACCTACCTATCTGTATCTATCAATCTACCTACCTACCTATCTGTATCTATCAATCTACCTACCTACCTATCTCTATCTATCTATCTACCTACCTACCTCTATCTATCTATCTACCTACCTACCTATCTGTATTTATCTATCTACCTACCTACCTATCTGTATCTATCTATCTACCTACCTACCTATCTCTATCTATCTACCTACCTACCTACCTATCTGTATCTATCTATCTACCTACCTACCTATCTGTATCTATATACCTACCTACCTACCTACCTATCTGTATCTATCAATCTACCTACCTACCTATCTGTATCTAACTATCTAACTACCTACCTATCTCTATCTATCTATCTACCTAGCTACCTATCTGTATCTATCAATCTACCTACCTACCTATCTGTATCTATCAATCTACCTACCTACCTATCTCTATCTATATATCTACCTACCTACCTATCTCTATCTATCTACCTACCTACCTATCTGTATTTATCTACCTACCTACCTATCTGTATCTATCTATCTACCTAGCTACCTATCTGTATCTATCAATCTACCTACCTACCTATCTCTATCTATCTATTTACCTACCTACCTATCTCTATCTATCTATTTACCTACATACCTATCTCTATCTATCTATCTACCTACCTACCTATCTGTATCTATCTATCTACCTACCTGCCTATCTGTATCTACCTACCTACCTACCTATCTGTATCTATCTACCTACCTACCTATCTGTATCTATCTATATATCTACCTACCTACCTATCTGTATCTATCTATCTACCTAGCTACCTATCTGTATCTATCAATCTACCTACCTACCTATCTGTATCTATCAATCTACCTACCTACCTATCTGTATCTATCAATCTACCTACCTACCTATCTGTATCTATCAATCTACCTACCTACCTATCTCTATCTATCTATCTACCTACCTATCTCTATCTATCTACCTACCTACCTACCTATCTGTATCTATCTACCTACCTACCTACCTATCTGTATCTATTTACCTACCTTCCTACCTATCTGTATCTATCAATCTACCTACCTACCTATCTGTATCTATCTATCTAACTACCTACCTATCTCTATCTATCTATCTAACTACCTACCTATCTGTATCTATCAATCTACCTACCTACCTATCTGTATCTATTAATCTACCTACCTAGCTATCTCTATCTATCTATCTACCTACCTATCTGTATCTATCTATCTACCTAGCTACCTATCTGTATCTATCAATCTACCTACCTACCTATCTCTATCTATCTATTTACCTACCTACCTATCTCTTTCTATCTATTTACCTACATACCTATCTCTATCTATCTATCTACCTACCTACCTATCTGTATCTATCTATCTACCTACCTGCCTATCTGTATCTACCTACCTACCTACCTATCTGTATCTATCTACCTACCTACCTATCTGTATCTATCTATCTATCTACCTACCTACCTACCTACCTATCTGTATCTATCTATCTACCTAGCTACCTATCTGTATCTATCAATCTACCTACCTACCTATCTCTATCTATCTATTTACCTACCTACCTATCTGTATCTATCTATCTACCTACCTACCTATCTGTATTTATCTATCTACCTACCTACCTATCTGTATCTATCTATCTACCTAGCTACCTATCTGTATCTATCAATCTACCTACCTACCAATCTCTATCTATCTATTTACCTACCTACCTATCTCTATATATCTATCTACCTACCTACCTATCTGTATCTATCAATCTACCTACCTACCTATCTGTATCTATCAATCTACCTACCTACCTATCTGTATCTATCAATCTACCTACCTACCTATCTCTATCTATCTATCTACCTACCTATCTCTATCTATCTACCTACCTACCTACCTATCTGTATCTATCTATCTACCTACCTACCTATCTGTATCTATCTATCTAACTACCTACCTATCTCTATCTATCTATCTACCTAGCTACCTATCTGTATCTATCAATCTACCTACCTACCTATCTCTATCTATCTATTTACCTACCTACCTATCTGTATCTATCTATCTACTACCTACCTATCTGTATTTATCTAATCTACCTACCTACCTATCTGTATCTATTTATCTACCTAGCTACCTATTTGTATCTATCAATCTACCTACCTACCAATCTCTATCTATTTACCTACCTACCTATCTCTATCTATCTATCTACCTACCTACCTATCTGTATCTATCTATCTACCTACCTACCTATCTGTATCTATCAATCTACCTACCTACCTATCTGTATCTATCAATCTACCTACCTACCTATCTCTATCTATCTATCTACCTACCTACCTCTATCTATCTATCTACCTACCTACCTATCTGTATTTATCTATCTACCTACCTACCTATCTGTATCTATCTATCTACCTACCTACCTATCTCTATCTATCTACCTACCTACCTACCTATCTGTATCTATCTATCTACCTACCTACCTATCTGTATCTATATACCTACCTACCTACCTACCTATCTGTATCGATCAATCTACCTACCTACCTATCTGTATCTATCTATCTAACTACCTACCTATCTCTATCTATCTATCTACCTAGCTACCTATCTGTATCTATCAATCTACCTACCTACCTATCTGTATCTATCAATCTACCTACCTACCTATCTCTATCTATCTATCTACCTACCTACCTATCTCTATCTATCTACCTACCTACCTATCTGTATTTATCTACCTACCTACCTATCTGTATCTATCTATCTACCTAGCTACCTATCTGTATCTATCAATCTACCTACCTACCTATCTCTATCTATCTATTTACCTACCTACCTATCTCTATCTATCTATTTACCTACATACCTATCTCTATCTATCTATCTACCTACCTACCTATCTGTATCTATCTATCTACCTACCTGCCTATCTGTATCTACCTACCTACCTACCTATCTGTATCTATCTACCTACCTACCTATCTGTATCTATCTATCTATCTACCTACCTACCTACCTACCTATCTGTATCTATCTATCTACCTAGCTACCTATCTGTATCTATCAATCTACCTACCTACCTATCTCTATCTATCTATTTACCTACCTACCTATCTGTATCTATCTATCTACCTACCTACCTATCTGTATTTATCTATCTACCTACCTACCTATCTGTATCTATCTATCTACCTAGCTACCTATCTGTATCTATCAATCTACCTACCTACCAATCTCTATCTATCTATTTACCTACCTACCTATCTCTATCTATCTATCTACCTACCTACCTATCTGTATCTATCAATCTACCTACCTACCTATCTGTATCTATCAATCTACCTACCTACCTATCTGTATCTATCAATCTACCTACCTACCTATCTGTATCTATCAATCTACCTACCTACCTATCTCTATCTATCTATCTACCTACCTATCTCTATCTATCTACCTACCTACCTACCTATCTGTATCTATCTACCTACCTACCTACCTATCTGTATCTATTTACCTACCTTCCTACCTATCTGTATCTATCAATCTACCTACCTACCTATCTGTATCTATCTATCTAACTACCTACCTATCTCTATCTATCTATCTAACTACCTACCTATCTGTATCTATCAATCTACCTACCTACCTATCTGTATCTATTAATCTACCTACCTAGCTATCTCTATCTATCTATCTACCTACCTATCTGTATCTATCTATCTACCTAGCTACCTATCTGTATCTATCAATCTACCTACCTACCTATCTCTATCTATCTATTTACCTACCTACCTATCTCTATCTATCTATTTACCTACATACCTATCTCTATCTATCTATCTACCTACCTACCTATCTGTATCTATCTATCTACCTACCTGCCTATCTGTATCTACCTACCTACCTACCTATCTGTATCTATCTACCTACCTACCTATCTGTATCTATCTATCTATCTACCTACCTACCTACCTACCTATCTGTATCTATCTATCTACCTAGCTACCTATCTGTATCTATCAATCTACCTACCTACCTATCTCTATCTATCTATTTACCTACCTACCTATCTGTATCTATCTATCTACCTACCTACCTATCTGTATTTATCTATCTACCTACCTACCTATCTGTATCTATCTATCTACCTAGCTACCTATCTGTATCTATCAATCTACCTACCTACCAATCTCTATCTATCTATTTACCTACCTACCTATCTCTATCTATCTATCTACCTACCTACCTATCTGTATCTATCAATCTACCTACCTACCTATCTGTATCTATCAATCTACCTACCTACCTATCTGTATCTATCAATCTACCTACCTACCTATCTCTATCTATCTATCTACCTACCTATCTCTATCTATCTACCTACCTACCTACCTATCTGTATCTATCTATCTACCTACCTACCTATCTGTATCTATCTACCTACCTACCTTCCTACCTACCTATCTCTATCTATCTACCTACCTACCTATCTGTATCTATCTATCTAACTACCTACCTATCTCTATCTATCTATCTATCTATCTATCTACCTAGCTACCTATCTGTATCTATCAATCTACCTACCTACCTATCTCTATCTATCTATTTACCTACCTACCTATCTGTATCTATCTATCTACCTACCTACCTATCTGTATTTATCTATCTACCTACCTACCTATCTGTATCTATCTATCTACCTAGCTACCTATCTGTATCTATCAATCTACCTACCTACCAATCTCTATCTATCTATTTACCTACCTACCTATCTCTATCTATCTATCTACCTACCTACCTATCTGTATCTATCAATCTACCTACCTACCTATCTGTATCTATCAATCTACCTACCTACCTATCTGTATCTATCAATCTACCTACCTACCTATCTGTATCTATCAATCTACCTACCTACCTATCTCTATCTATCTATCTACCTACCTATCTCTATCTATCTACCTACCTACCTACCTATCTGTATCTATCTACCTACCTACCTACCTATCTGTATCTATTTACCTACCTTCCTACCTATCTGTATCTATCAATCTACCTACCTACCTATCTGTATCTATCTATCTAACTACCTACCTATCTCTATCTATCTATCTAACTACCTACCTATCTGTATCTATCAATCTACCTACCTACCTATCTGTATCTATTAATCTACCTACCTAGCTATCTCTATCTATCTATCTACCTACCTATCTGTATCTATCTATCTACCTAGCTACCTATCTGTATCTATCAATCTACCTACCTACCTATCTCTATCTATCTATTTACCTATCTACCTATCTCTATCTATCTATTTACCTACATACCTATCTCTATCTATCTATCTACCTACCTACCTATCTGTATCTATCTATCTACCTACCTGCCTATCTGTATCTACCTACCTACCTACCTATCTGTATCTATCTACCTACCTACCTATCTGTATCTATCTATCTATCTACCTACCTACCTACCTACCTATCTGTATCTATCTATCTACCTAGCTACCTATCTGTATCTATCAATCTACCTACCTACCTACCTATCTCTATCTATCTATTTACCTACCTACCTATCTGTATCTATCTATCTACCTACCTACCTATCTGTATTTATCTATCTACCTACCTACCTATCTGTATCTATCTATCTACCTAGCTACCTATCTGTATCTATCAATCTACCTACCTACCAATCTCTATCTATCTATTTACCTACCTACCTATCTCTATCTATCTATCTACCTACCTACCTATCTGTATCTATCAATCTACCTACCTACCTATCTGTATCTATCAATCTACCTACCTACCTATCTGTATCTATCAATCTACCTACCTACCTATCTCTATCTATCTATCTACCTACCTATCTCTATCTATCTACCTACCTACCTACCTATCTGTATCTATCTATCTACCTACCTACCTATCTGTATCTATCTACCTACCTACCTTCCTACCTACCTATCTCTATCTATCTACCTACCTACCTATCTGTATCTATCTATCTAACTACCTACCTATCTCTATCTATCTATCTATCTATCTATCTATCTATCTACCTAGCTACCTATCTGTATCTATCAATCTACCTACCTACCTATCTGTATCTATCAATCTACCTACCTACCTATCTCTATCTATCTATCTATCTACCTACCTCTATCTATCTATCTACCTACCTACCTATCTGTATTTATCTATCTATCTACCTACCTATCTGTATCTATCTATCTACCTACCTACCTACCTATCTGTATCTATCTATCTACCTAGCTACCTATCTGTATCTATCAATCTACCTACCTACCTATCTCTATCTATCTATTTACCTACCTACCTATCTCTATCTATCTACCTACCTACCTATCTCTATCTATCTACCTACCTACCTACCTATCTGTATCTATCTATCTACCTACCTACCTATCTGTATCTATCTACCTACCTACCTTCCTACCTACCTATCTCTATCTATCTACCTACCTACCTATCTGTATCTATCTATCTAACTACCTACCTATCTCTATCTATCTATCTATCTACCTAGCTACCTATCTGTATCTATCAATCTACCTATCTCTATCTATCTATCTACCTACCTACCTCTATCTATCTATCTACCTACCTACCTATCTGTATTTATCTATCTACCTACCTACCTATCTGTATCTATCTATCTACCTACCTACCTATCTGTATCTATCTATCTACCTAGCTACCTATCTGTATCTATCAATCTACCTACCTACCTATCTCTATCTATCTATTTACCTACCTACCTATCTCTATCTATCTACCTACCTACCTATCTGTATCTATCTATCTTCCTACCTACCTATCTGTATGTATCTACCTACCTACCTATCTGTATCTATCAATCTACCTACCTACCTATCTCTATCTATCTACCTACCTACCTACCTATCTGTATCTATCTATCTACCTTCCTACCTATCTGTATCTATATACCTACCTACCTACCTACCTATCTGTATCTATCAATCTACCTACCTACCTATCTGTATCTATCTATCTAACTACCTACCTATCTCTATCTATCTATCTACCTAGCTACCTATCTGTATCTATCAATCTACCTACCTACCTATCTGTATCTATCAATCTACCTACCTACCTATCTCTATCTATCTATCTACCTACCTACCTATCTCTATCTATCTACCTACCTACCTATCTGTATTTATCTATCAACCTACCTACCTATCTGTATCTATCTATCTACCTAGCTACCTATCTGTATCTATCAATCTACCTACCTACCTATCTCTATCTATCTATTTACCTACCTACCTATCTCTATCTATCTATTTACCTACATACCTATCTCTATCTATCTATCTACCTACCTACCTATCTGTATCTATCTATCTACCTACCTATCTGTATCTATCTATCTATCTACCTACCTACCTATCTGTATCTATCTATCTACCTAGCTACCTATCTGTATCTATCAATCTACCTACCTACCTATCTCTATCTATCTATTTACCTACCTACCTATCTGTATCTATCTACCTACCTACCTACCTATCTGTATTTATCTATCTACCTACCTACCTATCTGTATCTATCTATCTACCTAGCTACCTATCTGTATCTATCAATCTACCTACCTACCAATCTCTATCTATTTACCTACCTACCTATCTCTATCTATCTATCTACCTACCTACCTATCTGTATCTATCTACCTACCTTCCTACCTATCTGTATCTATCAATCTACCTACCTACCTATCTCTATCTATCTATTTACCTACCTACCTATCTGTATCTATCTATCTACTACCTACCTATCTGTATTTATCTAATCTACCTACCTACCTATCTGTATCTATCTATCTACCTAGCTACCTATTTGTATCTATCAATCTACCTACGTACCAATCTCTATCTATTTACCTACCTACCTATCTCTATCTATCTATCTACCTACCTACCTATCTGTATCTATCTATCTACCTACCTACCTATCTGTATCTATCAATC